>OX235273.1:77282720-77307853 GCA_944472155.2 Trichobilharzia szidati
GCCTCCCGTACTTGCTCTGCCACTTCGTCCGGCAAGATGGAACTTGCGAACCCAAATTTTTTAGTCTGAGAAGTGACGTGGTTGGCTAAGAAGTAGTGTTCTAGGTGAGTGAACCACAAATAAGGATCATTGGGTTTAAAAGGTGGTATGGATTTGGTAACTGCAGCTACAGACCTTGTACTTGAAATGTTGTTATCAGTATCAAATGACAGTATAAAAGTGCAGAAAATAATATATATAGATAATAGCAAAAATAAAAGAAGTGAGCACAAGCAGAACAGAAAATTGGTATATTCAAAAATGTCCAAAAAATAGTCTCCTTACCGACAGTAATTTCAACAAAAATGTCAGGAAATATATATAAATACATTTATATATATCCATGTGTGATGCAGTTATCAAAGTTGATACGATAGCAATGATGATTAAATACACTGTGTGTGTACTTCGAAATGATGTTGATCAGCTTTGCCGGGCTCACCAATTGTTGCGGTGCTCTATTTGACCAAACTAGCGTACATGTATATCCTAGTACTTCTTCGCATTTATTATTGCGTCCTAACGTTGCGAATACTTGACATCCACAACGTAAATCAAAAAGCACTTGAGAAGGAGTACGAACGTGTATTATCGCAGTAATCAAAATTCAAAAGTTGAGCGAGTACAATGTATCAGTTGTTAACACGCAATCTTTAGAGTGGTAAACGAATCAAAGTCCAGTTACATAGTGAAAGTATACTACAATGATGAATAATAAAATGGGTTGCTACAATTACACTTAAAATCCGCCCTGTGTCTAAGTGTCTGTAATAACACTCCAATGAAATATTACACTACTACAAACTTACGGGTGAATCTTCAACACACAGAAAAACAAACAAAAGTAGAGTTTCACTCAAATACCTTGAAGGATTTGTTCTTGAAGACCAGTCTGCTAATTAGCGTGCACATTTTTATCAGACATGTTGTTTTGGCCTCAGCAACTGAAAAAACATCGTTGGCATTAGTAGATTGCTACGGTTACATACCTGATTATAGATTTGCAGAATTTTACAATGTTTTACCTTCATAAATTATACACGTCATATAATTTCATTGACAAATGCCGCTAAGACTGGTGATATACCACGTGATAATTGTGAATTGGTTTTAAGAACATTGATAACGTATTAATTAGTATGAAAAAATGAAAAGTATTTGTGACTTACAGTTATTTTATTTGTGTAGTAAATTTTTCTATATTTTCTGTTTATTGGTGGATAAGGCTTTTAATCTAGTCGGTGATAAATTCTAGTGACAATGGGAATCAGAAAGTACTGAACACCTGTTTCGTCTTTACTTGAGACTCATCGTCAGTAACCACCCACCACCAGGGTTTGAACCCAGGAACTTTCGGTCACAAATCAAGTTCGCTGACCATTCAGCCACTGTGATCCGATTCATCGGTCACCCTGTGAACTCCAACTTCTACTAGTCGGTGATTTCAGCACGACCACTAGTCGTTTTCATCGGCGACTAATTGTCCTCACTCCTTAATTGATGGTACATTGAATTAAATGATAATAACATAAGAAAACTTGTAGAGCTGAAGATGTGATCTTATTATTACTGACAGTCCCTCTCGATTCGCACCAGCCTATCAGCTTTCACTTTCTCATCACATGATCACCACTGAACCGATGCCTAACTTATCGTTCCACAGGCAGTTTCCATTCGACAGCCAGCATAATTTGTAAACGTTGCTCAACGGTCTCCTCAGTAAATATCCTATCCATCTCTATTTACTTCTGAATATTGGTCGAGCAAATAGGTTCTTGGTTGGTTTATTAACAGAGTTCCGTGTTGCTCACTTAATCAGGCAGGTGATTTGATCTTCAGTATGTGGTGAAGATAGCTGTTTCATGACACAATCGCCAAGGTTTTCAGATAGATGTAAGCACTGCTTTGACATCACTGTTGGAAGTTGTAATATTGTCGTAACTTAAGTCTTGTTCAAACCTTAATCCAATAAAGACCAATTTACTCGTTAATATTGTAACTAGTGGATGAGAAGCGTCTACTGTGGTGCAAGAACTCACATAATTTGCTTTTGTTTGTTATCCCTGAGCTACTGATAAACAACAACCACAAAAATTAAACTGAAGTTTAAAGTAGATTTTCTGTTTTTGCAAATGATTCCATTGATTAATTTCTGAGTCACTGACGTAATCATATAGTCCTTTTTCTCTAGTTTCAAAAATATTTTTTTTTGTTTTTAGTCTCATAAATTATATGTGCGGAGAATTCAGTTATTCATTTGATGCAACATCAATACTGAACTAAGTGATTTATCATTATTTTTGTTGACAACTTTATTCATCAATTTGGGTGTTTGTCATCTTAAACTAATTCACGTATCATGATACGTATTATAATGGTGATGTAGTGACGTGTATCTTGGAAGAAACTGAATGCATAAAAAGACTATTCGAATATACCTTATGATGATAGTCTATCATAATAGCCTACACTCATTATTGGATTTTTATTGAGCTAACAAGCAGGTATTTTTAGTGAAATTAAAATAAGCAATAAAGGTTAATAAAGCAGGATTTAATGAATTCATCAAATTTCGGTAGAACTCGTCAGCTGAATACTCTACATACACGGATATATATACTTTTGAAATTACATTGGGAGATATAGGACTGATAAGTAAACAAACTACATTGACTTAGTCATGCAGAAAGACAGGCGCGAATGTTTTTCCAGGTCATGTTCACTTAGATAAGGGGAGAGAGAGTATGGGAGATCAAAATTAAGATAAATTGCATTACGCTTCAATTACATCACTTAGATAAACAATTAGACATTAGAGAATTTAACAAAAATTGCAGACAGAGTAATATCAATACTAATAGTTACAATAACAATAATAATAATAGTGTTGAAGTGAGTAAGATAATGCTACTGATAAAGGATAGTTTTAAATGAATCAAGAATAATAATAATAAGAGGTAGAATTATAAGTAAAACGTATTACCATGGTAGATTCAGAGTCACGACCATCTCCTTTTGTACTCAGAGACCTGGTTTTTAAACTCGAATTGCCCAAGCCCCTGCAATTGCAAGCATCTTCTTGTTTCTTTGTCTGCTGACGATGGTGAATGACTTGACAGAGTCGATATCATGTCCGTAATCCACAAGATGCTTTGTTATTGAGGATTTTCGCACTGAGTGAAATTAGATTTATATCTCATATAAAAGCATAAATTTCCAGGAGTATCAAAGAGTGTTTGTTTGATACCACTCTTAAGATTCATTCATGTAATTTTAGAGTAATCCGAACGATAAAGAAGATAAAATGGTGTCCTAGCATAATAACAAATCTACACTAATTCAGTTATAAACAGTGTGTATAGTCATACTGTTGGTATTAGATGGTTGGAGGCAGTTGGCAGGAAGCCTTGAACCTAGGTTTCGTGCTAGTTGTCACTCATCAGCAAGGCGTATCTGCAACCTTGAGGGAACTGATGTCCCTTCTGAAATTCGAACCCGCGTCACCCAGTGCTGCAGTCAGAGACGTTACCACTGAGCTATTCAGGCTCGCGACTGACCTCCTCTAGGACTGTATTGGATATTTTTGATTGCACCGAAGATAGGACTAGACACATTACACTAGTTACTGACTACTGTGCAATCAAAAATAGTCATACTATTTATTCATATTAATACTGCTTGACTGTTGCATAGGTCCGGGGTAGAATGTTCAATAACCACACATGTCGTCCAGGTTTGCCGTATTGCCGACGCATCCTTTTAAAGTGAGAAGGTTGGGCGTGAAGCTAACAGTCCTACTAAGCCTCCACTGAAACTTCACAGCTGAAGCCTCAACCCCGGTTTCCTAATTGGAACTCGAAGAAATGAAAAATACTTGATCACTGCAGTTTGATAATAATAATAATAGCTTTGTTCTAGACAGTGTTTGTATAATGTATACAATTCTCAACGGAGTTCAACATCTTCAAATAAAATATTAATTCTGTGTAGATCGTGTGACACAGTTCTATCTGACCTGAACAGGTGAACCAACCTATTATGATATTTCTCCTTTGTCTTCCCCAAGAAACCGACGACATTTGACTGAAAGCCAGTCATCAAATAGTGTAGAAGTACTAATATTTATGTAAAACTTGGGCACTATGGTAGTGTGTAATTCCACATTAATTTGTTTATTAGATATATCATACAGTGAAGAGACAGTATTATTGTTAACTGGATGACAAAGTTTCACAGTTCACATATCAATTATAACTACACAACTCTAAAACTTGAGTTTTATAGTTTTCTTTGTTCTCTCCTACTTGTCGTAGGGGTAGTAGAATTTTCCAGATATCTGGGACAGGCATTGAATCATTCCCATTACACGTGTTTGCAGTTGATTTGATAAATACGAAGAAGGGACCTTGGAAAACTTAAGGATAATTCTTAATAAAGGGAGGAGTGAAAGTGGCTGGCATTCAAACCCACAAACTCAATTAGAAACAAGCTTTATCGAATAAAGGATCATGTGGAGCCAATTAAACAAAACAATTTAGTTTATCTAATACCCTGCAATGGTTCCCAGGTCAAATATTTAGGAGAAGTCAGGCAAGCGGAGCAAAAATACCCAACAAAATCTAGATTAGCTGACCCTAATAAGATAAGAAATCTAGAGAATAGTTCAGCCATAGCACTCACTACATGCAATTACACACAACCATGGGATACGATGACAGTTTTAAAATCTAATGTAACAGCAGGTTGGAGAGAGAGATTGATACCGGAAGATTTATTTATCGATTCGACTGCAAACACGCCTGTTCCAAATATCTGGAAACTTCTATTACCCCTACGACAAATGGGAAAGAATAAAGAAAACTGTTTGGAAAGTGTTATTAGAAGATGGATATTATCTGACAAATGTGATGTATTTGCGCTATACACTTCGAACAGTCTGATCGCACACTTACTTTTCAAGTCGATAAGGGCAGTTAAATTAAACAAGGTGACAAAAAAGATTTAGGAATGATTAACACAACGTTTGGTAATCCAATCAAGCAAGGATTACCAAAGTAGGTTAAGAGTAATCATACACTTTTTCGAGAGTTGATTTGTAAGGATTAGATTTGTTTATACGAGTCCTGGGTTGGAACCCCAGTGGGCGCGTACCACCAATGATTTGCGAAATTGGGATGACACGGCTGTCTAGTACTCCCTGGTTTTCAATGTTTCTCTAAGTGATATCAATCCATGTACTTGGGATTCAAAGGTGATCAAGTTTCAGATATGCTCAAAAACTGTCTCTCTACAGCACTCAGTAAGACGTTCTTTGCTGTAAAATTATAAATGACATTCACCAGCCGCAAGTTGTTCTCCATCTCTTTAAAAGATAAGCTCCCCTGTCTGGCCGCCTCCATGTGCATCTATCAGTTCACCTGCTCTTGTGGAGCAAGGTACATTGGCGACGCTTTGCACACGGATACGAGAACATATTCCAGCATGGTTTTACAAGGGAGAAAGGAAGAGTGTGCGAAGCTTTATTCTAGAACACCTGATTGACTCCTGTCACTCTACCAACCCTGATCATGATGTTAATATCATCTACCGAATCCATGCTAATTTGCTGCTTTTTCTTCGTTATGGGCTTCTAAAGACAGAGGAGGCCTTGGCAATTCGTGACATAAGCCAGACCTTTGTGTACAAAAGAAGTATGTACAATCCCTACTTGTGCCTTGGCCGCAGAGGGATAGACATTTATTTATTTTGTTTATTTAGTTATTCTATATACCTTTCCCTCATTACTACGAGTATTATTACTATTCTCACTGTGAATTGTTTCCACTTGTCTCACTTGTCAATCTAAATCCAAAATTATTATTTTTTATAATGTTGAATTCTATCTCATCAAATTTCACACAGTGTTATGTATCATTTTATATTCGCCTACTAATCCTATAATTATGCACCTCTTTCCAACATCTATACACCCTATGTATTATTCTATATATGACGATAATTTTTTTGCTACTTGACATTTAACTATGATTATAAACACAAATATTTTAATTGCATTTCATACTGTTATTATTATTTCATGTATTCACACCTTTGATCGAATTCGCCGACCGGATATAATTTCTTAAAAACCATATATATACGATTGTACAGCTTGATAATAAACTCGTTGAAAAGAGTCTCTTCGCTGAATATTGTGTTCTTTCTACAATTCATTTGTTTCCCTAACCATTTCGGGATATGCTCTCCCACCCTCACATGCAAAGCACGATTACTTCTCCCTATGCATGTTTGTCCACACACACATACATAGGGAGGACTCATCGATCTCTGCAAGTAAACGCTGGCTTCAGAGCATATTCCTAAATGGCTCCAGAAGCAAATAGAATCTTCAGAACCTAATAATGGTGAGAAAAGGAGACCTAGATCCTCTATTGCGAAACATATTATAGAGATAGGACATAAAATTGACGTTTACACATCTTTTAAACCTATCTATAAAAAGTGTTTGGGGTGTATCCTAAAGTTAGTTGAAGCCCTAGCTGGTAATTAGAAAGTTTTAACCGCCTTTATGAGTTCAAAAACAATCCGTCATCACACTAAACCTACCTTGGTAAACGTTGTTTTGATACCGTAGCAGATATACGATTACCTCTGTTATTTGGTTTAGTGATCTTCATTGTTATTTTGACTTTCAATATTTCCTCTTAGCTTGACCTAAATTTATTTTTCTCACCTCTTAACTCTTTATTGATTTTATATATATTCCTATGACAAGTCCGTGTGTGATCAGATAGTTCGAAATGTATAGAGCAAATACATCACATTTGTCAGATAATCTTCGTCTTCTAAAATTTTTATTTATAAAAGGGACTAATTGTTTTAAAGAAAACTATACAAACGAAATTTTCGAAATTCTATCGTTATAACTGATATGATTGTGAACAATAATGAATTGTGTTCGAAACTTTGTCATTCAGTTAACAATAATACTGTTTCTTCACTGTGTGATATGTATATAATAAACCAATTAATATGGAAGTGTAGGAGTACAATTTATGACACAATGACGTAACTCAGAAACAATTATCTCATTTATTGCGACACTTTGCCTGCCACCCACAACAATGCTCTTTCTCACCTTTATTAGGAACTTCCAAATCTGCTAGTTGTAAGCATTCTAAATACTCGCGAGAGTTAATAATTACTTCAGGGGTTTGAATGAGAGAAAGTATATGTAATATAATGATGGAGGTGTTTTGTAACCCGAATTTTAAACTGGCCACTGATTATCATGAAGTATCATAGATTTTTGTTCAAGAATTTTGTCTTTTGTCACATAAAGATTTAATCAAAACAGTGTAGTCTTTTGCTCAATTCGTTGCTAGCTTTCCTCAGTATCTGAATGGGAATTTTCAAAATATTCTGAATTAATTCTTCGTGCAAGTGCCTACTGATATCTGTGGACTGACAGATATATATTGATGTCATTGGTGATGGTTAGACAATTAATGATAACCTTGCTCACGATAAGATGAAAATATGTTGAAACTGTCTAAACGAAAATGAATATGTTTACTTCTATGCATTTCAGCTAAAGTGTGTACTACACTGTAATAGCAGAATACAGTGCTGTTTGAAATGAGAAACATTTATTTGACTAAATGATGTACACTCATAGCGAAATATAAAAACCTAACACTTTGCGAAAGGTATTCGTGTTCGGCTGCTTTTGTTTTTGAAGATTGATGGTGACATGACTCTAGAGAGTACTGGACAACTGTTTTATTCTTGTTCAGGATTCTTCGGTAGTATGCACCCACGACCGCACCGATGAGGAATCGAACCCAAGACCTTCTGTTTACAAGGCAAGCTCACAGACCATTCAGCCACTGAGATGAAATCTCGTGACCCATGAATTCTAACTTCTGTCAATTTGCAATATAGCGAGATCGCCAGCTATTGTCATCAGCAACTACTTGTCATCACACTCAATTGGATGGACCCCGTTAATCATGATTTCCCGCTGGAATGGTTGAAAGGTTCCTATATTTTTTGAAAGCGTCTACATTCCTCTTTTATCCAAATTAATCTATTGTTTCGCTATTCAGGATTCTTTCAGAAAACGTCACCAGCATACTACTTGCAAGTTAGTGTCAGTAGCATATACCACACGATTATTAACGTAAAAATTTAAGTGTCAGTTCTTCTGTTGGACTGGGGAGGATAAGGATGCGTTCTCACTTGTTGCATATCTTTCCTTTGAGAAATTCTGAGCTTGTTTATCTTTCTTCAGGGAAATACACACCGTTCCTTAGTTCAAGGAAGGGATTTCTTAGAGCCATAGACCTTCCAACCTGTCTAACCCCAGCATATCCAAGTTTGAATTGTTCACATAGTATCTTCCGAAAAATGAACCTCATGGAAACCGACATTGTATTTTAACAGCCGGGTGAGACGGGTTTTTCAAACGCTTGCGCTGACTGCTATCTGACTTGTATTCTCCATGGTGGAGCATCCCAGATTCTGACAACACCTCTTCAGCATTATCTTCATATCCTTGATGATATTCTTCTCCAATATCTTTCAATGTCATGTGGTGGTCTTGTTCACATCTGTTCAAAAAGAGGACATGGAATACTGCAAAGTACAAATTGAAATGATATTCTGTCAGTGACTTTAACTTGAACCGTTCATATCGGTGGTTGAAAACACCCAGCTAAGTGTGAATATCATCGTTTTCGTTCAGCACCAGTTTCATATAGTAGTAACGCATGTTGAACAACAAATACACTCACCAAACTGCTGAGGGAGTGTCTGGACGGTTTCCTGGTTTTCGATAGTGAATCAGATTGCAGTATTTTTCAAGCATCGTCTTTGCTCTCAAAATCCACTCTAAACAGGTCTTCGTATCTGTAGAACCAAGTGTCGAGTGTATTGTCCACATGAAGGTAATAAATAAATTCAAATATTCACTTTGAATATTGTAATTATCTGGAAATGAATCAATAGACGATGACATCCATAGACTAAAAAACAACTCCATCGAGTTTACCTACTGTTTCATCAATTTCTCAAAGTGTATAACTACCATCTGCACGCTGTATCTGTCACTAAAAAATACATGGTAGTGATACCACTGACAAGTGACGGAAGAAAGGAAGAAAGCAGACTATGGAGTACAGAGCTTTTACTGTCGCGGATCAACGGTTCAAACTCCTACATAATTATGATGCCACTATATGTATATATTAAAATATATTAAAAATACAAAAACTTCAAATAAAAATCTTATTCTTCGCTTGAATCGGAGAGGCAAAATGATGCGAGCTGGTGAAAGCCTTCGGGAAGCCTGTCACCTAGTCGATGTGTCTTCTCTCGATGGAAGCAAGAGTAAGAATGGGTACGTGGTATGTCCTTACAATGTACGAGACTGGCTGGGAAGGCTGCCCAGGTGGCAAAAGAGATGCGAAGATATGGGTTGGATGTACTGGGTATCTGCGAAAGCAGATGGAATGGATGTGGACTGACAACATTGTCAACGGGAGAGTCAAAAATCTACTCCGGCCACCCAGACGACAACTGAGGGAGTGGCCATCATGATGTCAACAGGGGCAACCAAAGCCCTAAAGCAGTGGGAACCAATTTCATCCAGGATCATGACAGCAAGATTCAACTCCGAAGGCTGTGAGGAAGGTAACAATTATCCAATGCTAGGCAACTACAAACATCACAGAACAAGAGAAGAAGGAATATTTTCACAGACAACTGCAAACAGTAATGGACAACATCCCAAATGGTGACATTAAAATCATCATGGGCGATATTAATGCAAGCCAAACTGGGAGCAGATAATACAGGAAGAGAACTCATCATTGATCGATAAGCTCTCGTCCAGAGAAATGAATGAGAATGGAGAATTATTCGCAGACTTCTGCTCTTTCAACGATTCGGTGATCGGAGGGAGCGTCTACAAACACAAGGATATACACAAAGCAACATGGATTTCGCCTGACGGAAATACCAATAACCAAACAAATTTCATAGCAATCTCAAGAAGGTGGAGGCGCAGCCTGCTGGATACAAAGACGAGAAGGGGAGCAGATGTGGGCTCAGATCATCATCTAGTTCAAGGAACCTTCAAGGTGATGCTGAAATCCATGAAAACAAATGGAGACAGACCAAAATTCAAGCTCAACATTCGGAAACTGAAGGACAAAACTACAAGGGATGCCTTCGCTACAAATCAGATCAGAGCAAAGTCGGACATATATGTATACCTAGGGATGCAGAAAGATAGATATCAGTCAAAAGACGAAATGTCGATCCAGTATCACCTAGCAGGCCACACCTTAAAGAGGTAAAATCACATAATATGCTTAACACAGAACTTCATGCTAACGCGGAATTAAGGGCACATAAAATCAATACTAGACGTTTATAACAGTTTTTTTTTTTTAAATTTTCCATTACTTCATTTGTTCCAATTCAGTAGATGCCTCATGTATAAGCCAACTGTGTACCTGAAGAAGAATCTTTTATCCACAGTAGGGAAATATAGCATATTCCAGCCTGCTAAATATCCCATCTGTGTAACACGTCTTTATGTAGCTTACAAGAGAATTTGACTAAGATATTGATAGAAGTAGGCGAGAAGAAGACGACAATGTATTCATTACAAAAATCAATTCTGGTAAAATTAAGAATTTAGTTTTACAATATTAAGGATATGTAAATAGATAATCACTCTGAACATATAAATGATCTACAAAAAAATATACTAAACAAACTATTAAATTACGTTGTGCATAAAGTTTAATGTGCTATACTCGTATGTGAAGCATAAGTTTATCTCCTTTTCTCAGATTACGCATTGTACCAGTGTAATCTAAGCCTTCCATATACCGATTACAGCACATGCTAAACGCTGACCAGAATTTCCTGTTGCACGACTTCCTTCATTGTTCTTTAATCCCAAGTCGTCTTCATTTGCATGAATAACGATTGCTCTTCCAAGAAATCCATCATAATTATACAAAGCAGAAATATCTACCCTGAGATCAAATTTCATAACTCCCTTGTCGTCTACTTGAAGATTTCCGAGATCACCAGGATGTCGAGGGGAGCCTGTTAATCCACCATGATTACTGAAAATGTATCAGAATAAGTGAATATTACTCATAGTAAAATAAACAATCAATAAATATTCAAAGTTAACTGACTTAACTGAGGAATTGTTCTGTGATGAAACGCTCAACTATATTTTAGGATATATATTTTCTCTGATTCACTCCATCTTGTTGAGACACCTTATCACACTTTTTATTTAACTTCTCTACTTACAAATGTACTAGTCATTCAGACGATTGGCTTTATAACATTACCTATTTCAACAAAGAATTTTTCGTAATAAAGACGTTCAAATTCAATTCAATGGCCGATTATTCTGTCACGTTGACTGTTTTGTATTGGGGAAAACAGTTTGGTGGTAATTTTTTCCTTCACTTAATGTTGTCATGCATAGAAGCTGGCACTTTGCAACAGCATGTACAACTTATGTAATGGAATCTAAGATGTACAGATGATATTTGTATTATCTGTTAAAATAAAATCAAAGGCGAAAAATTTACTGGTGAAATTCAGCACATTCGTCCCAATCTTAACCTCAAACTAGAACACGAAGAAAATTATACTATTAAATTCCTAGATGTTTCTTTTGGTGAAATGGATTTAGGGCACAATAGAAAATCCATATTCAAAAAGTTTTCATGGACGGGACAGTATATACACTTGAAGAGCTTTGTTCCCATCCAGTATAAAGGGAACTTAATCAGAATACTTTTCAGTAGAACCAGGGAAATCTATTCTGACAGTACAATTGAATATGAAACGTGGACCCTGGAGGCAATTTTATCTAAAAATGGATATATCGTGAGAGGTTTACAAGTAATTACTCTAGAGACATATGTGCCAGTCAAACCGTCCAAATCGTTTTAGAGACAGATATTCTCATCGATCTGCCATTAGAAGTACTTCATTTGCAAGAATTTTCAAAGAAAGACTTCATGAAGCTATTAGGACTCATTATGCTACAAAGACTTTGCTCTTCAATACCCCCAGGCGAATGCTTCACTAGTCTGGGAAACACTTTTGAACAAATCCTCAATATGTCCAACTGCGTACATCAGTTTCAGCTTGTTCGTAGAGACAAATGCACAGCTCATATAGAAATCTGATTGTCTTTGCATGACGACTAATTGTCTGCTATCTTCTTCAGCAGCGTTCCACTTCATCTCCACTTTCTTCTATTTTCTGCTGTCCTATTCACTTGCGTCCACAATTGCCTATATTCTCTCATTTCCTAAACACACGATTTCCTCTATGTTACTCTCACATCGACTACCCACTCGTCTCCGCTTCCGATCTCGATTTCACTTGAGCTACGGTCTGTATTGCGCGCGATGTCATTCGACGTCCTACTGAGCATGTGCCCAATCCATCTCCATTTTCTTCTGCATATCTGTTGAGCAATTGACTCTGGCTCATTTGGTTTGTTCCCAGTCAGAGTTTCTTTCTGGCCGACCAGCCAACTATTTGATCTTCAGTATGGAGCCAGGAAAGGTGGCAGCTTTTGATAAATGTCTGTAACTTGTCGGGAATGCTTTCATAACCTACACGCAGTACAATTTTCTGACTTATATAGAAAAGCTGACTGACTTCACATTTGCGTTGAAAATCCGAATCTTATTCTTTCTGTTGAGGCAGAGTGCAGCAGCCAATTTCCAAATTGGTCTCAGGCCAATGTAGGCGTATCTTGCCCTTCCGATTCTGACTGGCTGGCTTTAACATCTTCATCCATTCCGCTTGTAGTGGAAATGGTGTTGCCAAGATATGGGAAGGAATTAACTTCTGTCAAATCCCTCCCGTTGATGGTGATTGGTGTTATTTGTTGTCGCTGTTGGTTGGTTGCCTTCATCACCTCCATCTCCTCTGTGGTCACCTGGGGTCCTGTCCTCGTCACGTTTTCAATGAGTTTACTGGTTTTTGCCTGCAAGTCTTCAAGTTTGTGTTACATAAAACATAATTCATCTGAGAAATCCAGATTTTCTAGAGTCTTCTTAGCGGTGGTCCAACGGATTCCTGTCTTCTCACTCCCCACACACTGTCTGGCGCATAATCTATTCCACCACAATTAAGAATATCATTTGTGATTACGGGCAGCTAACCCTGTCTTACTCCTGTGTTCACTTTGAACGCCTCGCTGAGTTTTCCTTTATGGGCCACCTAACACGTGGCATTGTCATATAGCTGTGGTCGAATGAGGTTGATAAAGACTTGAAGGACTGCACGCCGTAGTGTTGAAGCAGTTTCCAAATTACTTCTAGATCAACGCTGTCTGTCGAAGACCCTTTTGAAGTCACTGAAGTTGAGGTAGAGGTTTGACGGCTATTCTGTGGTGGTGATGCTTAGAGTTTCAATTTGATCAGCACATAATTTGCCTTTCCTGAATCTAGCTTGTTCTGGTGGGGCGGAGTTCTGCATCTGGTGCATATTTTATTCTCTCCAGAATGATGTGACTTAGTATTTTACTTTGCGTGAACAAGAGTATTGTTCCACACCAGTTGTTGCAGAGGCCTGAGTCGACCTTCTTTAGTAACCTGACAAACTAGCCAGCCTTTCTTCCGATCGGTAAGTACCTTTCCTTTCTTCGAAACCTTTTGCAATAATGGCGTCAGCACATCTGCTGCAGTCTCTGAACGCGTTTCCAGTGCTTCAGAGGGAATCCCGTCTAGTCCTAATGTCTTCCTGGACTTCCGTAGCTTGATAACATTCACATACCCATTCCATTTATTTATGTGAACTTGACTTGTAAAACATTTGCACCTGTCTTCTTCAGTGATTGATTCCCCGGAGTTTATTCGTCACTCATACATCTCCCAATTTATTTCTGACAACATATATGTATACATATATATGTCACTTCTCCATCATATCTACGTCACTGAACGTACAGTATTCGACTGAGGAGGAATTCTACCGAAATTTGATGAATTCATTAAATCTTGCCCTATTAACATTTGTTGTTTATTTGAAATTCGTATCACGAAATAAATGTTTCCAATGTTAAAGTTAATTAAATATTTGCTATCATTCAGCAAATAGATGGAGATAGTGATGAATAAATGAAAGAGATCATTCAGTGGATGGTGACTAGTAGTGGAATTCAGGTGGGGGCCCACTTCGTCTTATTTAGACCTCATAAACTGGACTTTCCTGCAATCCCAAATGAGTGATGATTTTCAAACTGAGATATAATGGATGCCTGTGCTCGTGTCTCTCTGGAGGTTCCACGTACATACGGCTAACGACTCACAAACAGGAGCAAATGTGCCTTCTAGATTCCACTGAGAGCTTCAATCCAGCAAATAATATCGTGTTAAGTTCACAGACATCGTCGAAGCGTCTGTACTAGGTACCTATATATCTGCAGAAGTCAAACATTTCGGTATGATCAAAAAATGAAGGGAATGTTTATTACATAAACAATCAAGTTTGCTAACACCTTTGGCTTCTGCATATAATATATCATTTAATCAGTTTCCGCAGGTAACTTAACAGGTCATAGTTTTAGGATTTTTAATTTATATTGCTTTCTGAACTATAAAACAAGAGTTTACAGAATAACGCACGGTTTGTCAACTAAACCATGTGTTCATAACACACTTTTAAGGCTAGAGTAGAGAAAATTGGGGAAAAACATGGTCTAGAATATGCTACTCTAACTCTAACAGAAACATTTATGACTGACTCTAAGCATTTTATACTAACCAGGACGAATTCATACGGGTTCAGGAGAGCTTTCTACACAACTATTTCATCAGAACTGTAGGTGTCAGTGACGTTAAGTTACAATGTGTATTTTAGGTCACTCAGAGAATTATTACTGACTCAGAAACTCATCTTCCGAGATGTATAGTAGGAAAATTTATTGGTCAAAGATGTTGGTCAGCTTACCTGTTCTGAATTATCCATCTGATTAATCTTATCGAAAACGCCATTGACATTTTAACATTCAGAGTTCGTGCATAAGTTTACACGATAAATTGTGTTACTATTCTCATTCTAAATGGGTACACTTTATTCTTTATAAGGAAGGTATTTTGCTCTAAACGATGGAATTTATTACATTTGTTTTCTACAAATATTTTTAGCAAGACTGCCATTGTGGATATTCAATTGAAAACTTTGCTAATACTTCAAAATGAAGATTTCATCTCAGTAAATCCTAACGACCTAGATGAGATGTAGAATAAAAAATAGATGAATAGTGGCTTTACATTCTATTTTTTCTCCCCTTTGATTTTCGAATGCGACATTGGGCTTCAAGCTTTGAAGAATCAGTGGCAGTGGCGGTATTCTTACCACTGTGTGGAGTTGCCAGCTTCACATCCAACCTCCCCTTTTTATCAGGCTTACAAATGGTTAAGTGAGGTTTAGGATTTCGTCGACCATAGACAGAACCCGAACTACATTCATGGTTGGCGGATATCAGTGCTCTAGAATTAAGAAACTTTCTACTAGGTATGTGTGTTATACACCAGTAATAATTAATATCCTAAATGGAATATCACTTTTCGCAAAACATTTCAAATTTACTATGTGTACAACTTACGTTAATTAAACTGTGTATTAAATACTTGTTCACCAACCAATCGGCCTTACGCACAAATCTCAAAAAGTAAGGATTTAATATTAAATACCATGGACAGTCCAACTATTCTTATCGAATATTATGACTGAATTTAGTTGGCACTAAACAAAGGGCTAGACACATGACACCTAGTTTCTAATCAAAATATGTATTACAGCCCTACTGGAGATCAATCCGGAGCTCAAATACCTCAGCACAAGCATCTATGACTGCGGTATTCGGTGACATGAGTTGGAATCTCAGAAGGAAAATGATCTCCTTCCAGTTTGCACATACGCCTTGCTGATGAGTGCTAGCAGGCGAGAAACCTGAGTCCAACTCCTCCAACCAGCTAACAAACACAATTCAGGGTGCACCGTGATGTCAATTCACGCAGCATGGCGGCCAAATCACAAAATTGACTGACAGAATTCAGTTTGTATGAAACAAGGGACTAGGCGCATGACACTGGTTACTATCTAGTCTCTAATCAGAGTATCGAACTGAATGATTAAGAGGACAGTTATTATCACAAAACAGTATTTACCTGTCGAAGGGATTGAAATGTGGCCCAGCATCCAAACAATTATTACCGGTTGTTCCATATTCATGTATATGTACGCCTAATTTTTTACTTCTCGGCAAACCTGACACAGATCCTGTTATATGCATCTCTGGGCCTTGTCTTGTGAAGTATACACTTCCAGCATAAGTTGATCCATTGAAAGTGGCTATAGCATACACAGTTCTCTGGCATTGTTGAATTGCTAGAAAGAAAAACAAACAGCAGGTGGTATGGTTTAGATAGTGATAAAAATTGCCATACATTGACAAATTAGTATGAATATCAAGGAGAATATCCCATTTTTTGAAGATATATTTGCTGTCTTATTACAACACAATCATTTTATGAAAATCTTTCCTTTAAAACACTATTATAATAATAATTCAAATTGCTTATGCATGTAAGCTAGAAGTAGTTTGAAGCTAATCAGTAAGACGATCAAACATTCTTCAATAACAGAGGCAATGAAGGCGCTGATATACAGACTGACTTCCTGACTGAGTTTCAACATAGAACTTTGCACAGACGTGCACTAGTTCAAACTGCTTAATTTCATGTAGTACACAAGGGTAGGAAAAAAGTGAAAAAGGTATTTAAAGGAACTATAATCAGTAGAATTGTGCAGGAGAAAGAAACAACAGCAACCTTGAAGAAAGATTAGTGTCCAACTGTAATAATAATTATAATTAATCCCTTGGGTTCCGAGTGGAACATAGAGCTGCAACAACACATCTCCACTTCCTTCTATTTTCTGCTGTCCTCTTCATCTGGGTCCATGACTGCCTATAATCTCTCATCTCCTCCTCCAGCACACACGATCTCCTCATGTCACCCTCGCACCGACGACCCATTTGTCGCCGTTCCCATTTGGATTCCACTCAAGTGTTGGCTTGGCTAATGCGCGATGTCATTCGACGGTTTCCTCAATGTATACCCTATCCATCTCCATTTTATCCTACTTATTTGTCAAACATTCGGCTCTTGGTTGCTTTGTTCACAGCCAGAGTTTCTTGTTATCAATTCTTCGCAGCTGCATTTGATCTTCAGTGGAACGTGACAGCTGCTGATAATAGTCTGCAACCTGTTGGAAATCCTTTTCGTGACACGCAGTGCAAGTTTCTGACCCGCATAGAAGCATCGACTTGACACTGGTTTTGAAAATACGAATCTTTTTCATTATACTGAGTCAGTGTAGAAGATTTCCAAACTGGTTTCAGGTTGATGAAGGCGTATCTTGCCTTGTCTGACTGTTATAGGAGATTAAAATAGTGAACTCATCTAGGCCACTGAGAATCATTTTGAGCCATATATTACCAATATTAGTTTTTTTCATCCATAGATACCCAACTAAGCTAACTACACCTTCCTGCTCATCTGGTTCAAACCAAGTGTTACAGACTTCATGAACTGATGCCAGGTTTTAGTTTGACCAGCACTAATTTTTTTCAAACATCATCTTATATCAGCTAACTTGTTCGACGAGGAAAGTGATACTGAGTTCCATCTACTCAACTATTTATAGATTCTTTGAAGAAAAATGAATGCAGAAAATTTTGCATTAAGAAAATGAGGACCATATTTGCGGGTGAATGACTGTCTAAGAAACGTGCACATGCAATTCTTTCCAGTACAGATTGAAGCTTATTAAAACTTAGTCATTTACAACGGATACTTTTATTATATGTGCCATACTAAATCTGTCACAAATGGCGAAACTACCACTCTGCCTGGGTTGAAGGACATACTTACGAATTCAAATCCCAGACCAGCAAACAGCTTCAAATCGAGTGTTAAAGCCAACTAATCACGCGTTAAATTGGGCTGTGTGTCTGAAAGGTTGTTTATTTTCTACATTTTATCAATAAACACTGACATTCTTAGGAACAAGTTTGCCTGAATCAGTAAATTTACGTTGCATTCTTGTAGACAGTTTTCATCTCAACAGAATATAGTTAGTATTCAAGACATAATGCATATATGGAGAAAAATCTACTCCGACTTCTCCCAGTCAACTTTCTTATAACTTTAAAGTGAAAAGCAGTTTATAACTTTTGACATTCCTTTCACAATTGTGATCTTTTTTTGACATGGTTGTGTTCTTTCAGCTGTTTAGATTAATTGCTGAGCTTTCATTGTCTTAAGCTCAAGCTTTAATATGAAATGAACTTGTTTGACTTCTGCATTAATGGCATAGTTGCATCTCTTCACAGGAAATTTAAAAAACCCTGAGTATACAGAAAATCAACACACAGAGAGACCAAATACTCAACTATGATAGCAAACATTCAATGACTCACAAAAGAAATCGTAGAAAGACATTGTTTAAAAGAGTTTGAACACACTGTAGCACTCCAGTGCTGAAGAGAATAGTATTGAATTATCTAACGTCTTGAAGCAAAATGAATACTCATACAATTTCATCAGAACGCGTTTAAACTCAAGTCTCAATACCAACAAGAAACCATTCTCAAAGACCACAAGGAAATTCAGTCTACCAATATATAAAGAATATCTCTAAAATAAGGGCTAGAATATTTATGCCATTTGAAATAGGCATATCAAACAAGCCGTTACAAACACTTCATTCGATATTGTGCAGACAAGAGGACCTAACAGCCAGATAAGACCACTACCATCTACAAAATAAATTGCACAGCCTGTGATAAACACCACACTGGTCAAAGTGTGAGTCCGCTTAGAACCCAGAAAGCAAGAACATAAATTAGCTGTGAAAAGACACTATATGTATTCTTTCATATCGATACATGCAGATGTTTATCGTCACCGATTTGATTGAGAAAATGTAGAAATTTTAAACAGTGAAAACACTAAAATTGCTAAGGAATTTCTAGAAGCATGATACTCCAATAAATCAGCGATTAACAGACCAACACATGACTATCGATCAAATTTACCAACCAATAAAAAAATGAATCACACGATATGAAAGTTAGAAATCTGAGTCAACAAAAATGATCAGTGTAAAACTGACAACTAATCACAACTATGGCGGCCAGAAGATAAAATTATATCATTCATGAAAAATTCAAACAAGCTCAGTTTATACTAATTGCTGCGCTGAAGATGGTGTCTTGAAGGACAATAAAAGCTTTGCAGTTAATTCAACCAGCTGACAGGACTCAATTAAATTGGAATCATCCACCCGAGCTACAAATATTCTTTATTACAAATGTATTCAATTTTTGAAACGACAGTCATACCAGGCAGAAACTAAGTCTGTTACAGTTGAAGTAAGTTTCTAGCCGAATAGAAGCCACTGCCTTAAATAACATTGATTTAAAAGACATTTCAGTTAAAACACTGACTGCAAATACACTTTATCATTTCATGAATGAAAGTCTTTTTACAGTCAACCATTTTTATATTGATAAAACAAAATGTATCAATATGGTCACCGCTGATTATATCTCGACAGCATTATCTAAAGTTTGCTAATGTTTCTATATTTTCTAAACAACGAATAGGAACATAAAACGCTTCATGTATGGAAAAAGCTCTTACCTCAAACTGAGTGTGTAATACTATAATATTAAACGATGGAAAGTAACATTGCCTCAGATAAAAAACATACACACACGGAATATCTCCTCCAAAAGGTGATGTGTCTATTCCATCTTGTAAGATGCCTTGATCGATTTCTGTTAGGTCTAAGTGAAATCTAATGAAGACATCATATCCTTTTCAGACGATTATACTAAAATCTAATATACCTTACTACGTATTCTCACTAAATCAAGATACATATTAAATATGTTTCTAGTATTGATCACGAGGTGACACCAGTTAGAGAACCATTGAAAGCAAACAAGGATTACTGAACAGTTATTTCGTGAAAAGTCGCAAACTAGTGCAAAACGGCTATTTAAGTACACGTGTTGATGGTTTTCCAATGATTCTCTAAATGTTGTCAGCTTGTGATCGATCCTGTAACTAATCAAACCTCTGCAAACCAGGACTTGATCAATATGTTTATGATCTCAAGGTAACAAAACATCAAGACAGTTATATCATTAAAAAAAAAGAATTTACATCGCATTACTATAAAACATATGGAATACTCTGAAGAAAACGCGTGAACACTCACTTCCTGATGCTTTTACAGTGGTAACAAATGACAACAAGAAAATGTATACTAACATTATGAAGAATATGTTGTGATAATAGAATCCAGGCGGTTAATTTATTAGTAACGTGAATATATTTATACATATGTATATTAGTGGCCTATATTTAGAAGGTAGTGATTGATTGGTAGACTAAATTTTTTCATCTTCTTCAATAATGTTGATTGGATCTAAACTTGCTGAAATAACTAAGCATCAGTTTACTAGTAAACATCATACCTTAATAAGGTAAAGTAAGACAATTAAGTAGTATATATATATGTAGTTCATTCACATTCCTAAGTAAATACCACAGTGATGCAAACAACACCACCAACAACAACAATCATTCTACCAATCATTAATACGCATAGCAGAAATCTTAGTAGAGAAGAAATGATATGCAATCTCAGATAAAGTTAATTTCATACACACAATATCCTTATTATGTGTGTTGCATATAGATATATGTAAAATTCATAAAACGATGTGCGGTTTCATGTATATCTGATTTTCTTTTGTTTTCTATCTTTGCATTCCAATGAAAAAAAATAGGTCGGTAAACTTTGAATTTTTCAGTAGTACTTGTGTTGCTTGCTTAGACAGTGAAGTTGCTAGCTCAAACCCTCAACTTTCTGTCTTTTATAGGCTAAACCAATGGTTAATTAACATCGGTGAGGATAAAGACTGCATCAACCAGGAATCGAACCAAAAACCACGTGTGTTTGTGTCGTTGGAGAGCTTAACATGTTTCAATAAGAGAACAAAAACTTAATGATTAGTTCATCCAGATAAAGTATAGTCATAAATTAATGCACTGGACATACATGGCACCCTTAGTGAAATCGAAATATATAACCCATGATATACATATATAAACGGTCAGTTCTTTATTCAAACAAATACGATAAATGTAATAAAACCCACGATAAAATTCCTGATGTAACAGTAATCCTTAGCAAAACAACATATACAGAAGAGATGAATGAACATTTACCAATCTGGAGCCTATATTTGAATAACCAAATCATCACAAATGACCAAAAACAAAACGATGAAACAAGCAGTAAAGGTTGTTAGACAGATGAAAGATATGATTGGCGAGTCAAAATAGTTTGAAATTTTTACGGAATCATGTAGTACGCCTAAGATGGAAGCTACGATGAAACTGCTTAAAGAAGGGTATCCGATAAGACCGACTGTGGAGCTTAGAAATACACCGACCAATATCCTATCAAGATTTCTTGCAACAATACTAAGACCAACAAGACGAAATTCAAAAGGTAGAATAATAGATTCATTTGAATTAGTGAGATAATTGACAATTACTAGAATAGACGAAGAGGAAATACCAGTCAGCTGTGATGTAATTATTCCTTGTGGTTGCACTGAAAACAAGACTAAACGAAGATGATAGCCTAGAAGACAGGACACAATTATCCGTAGAAGAGATTAAAAAAGGGGTCAAATTATATCTAACAACAACATATTTTACATTTGAAGGATAAATATATTGTGAAAATGAAGGAGTAGCCATGGGATAGCCTATCTCACCAATAGTAAGTGAAATATTCACTGATTTTCGGGAAGAGAATGCATTCAAACCATTCATGTCATCAATAAAATGTTGGTCAAGCAGATATGTAGATGAGATTTCAGTGACAATGAAAAACTATGATATTGAGAAATTCTTCTCACACATAAACAGTCATGTACACTCAATAAAGTTCATAATGGAAATAGAGAGTGAAATTGGTGAACTGCCCATGTTAGACTGCAAAGTAAAAAGTGTTAAAGGTGGCAGCGTATAAGCAATGATATGTAGAAAAACTTTGTATTCTGGAAGATTCCTTGATTATCACCCAGTTCATCTACTCACAATGAAGCGAGGGTTAATACAACGTCTTGTAGATAGAATACGTATACTTACAACAACACCAAATGACCAGCGTAAAGAAATAAATGTCCTATTCAAAATGTTACTTGACAACAGCTGCTCGAAGGAATTTATCAGAGATAATATGAAGAAGGAGAAGGTAAAGAGGGTGAAAACGGAGAATGACAAGAAAGAGAGTGACAAAAAACAACCGGTCTCAATACCATACATAGAAGGTGAAATGAACCCTCTTAAGAAAATCCTCCTTGAAAATGGCTATACAGAAAGATTTATCACAAAATCAATGAAACCCAGACCAGAGAAGCCGTCCATACCCAGTGCTCCAAAAAGACTTCTCTATATGAACCTACAGTTCAATGGAGACCAATCTACAGAAATACTGAGAAATCGGCTCTCCCGTTCATTGAAGAAAACCTTCGTTGCAACTGAATTACGACTGACGTTCTCCGCGAGACCAAGGATTCGTATGTCCGTGAAGGATAAGCTACCGCTGTTGGCCTCATCTATGTGCATCTACCAATTCATCTGCCCGTGTGGAGCCAGGTATATCGGCCGTACTCAGCGTTCGCTATCCAAACGCGTCAACGAACATTTACCTTCATGGTTTTATAAAGGAGAAAACCGATGCCCCCGCAGCTCGATCCTTGAACATTTGATCGACTCTGGACACCAAGTCAAACCAGAAATAAACTTCAAAGTTATCTACAGAATACAAGGCAATCTTGCTAAAAGTGTACGGATCAAACTTCTCCACATCGCAGAAGCAATGGCAATTCATCTGCTAAATCCTGAACTCTGCATACAGAAGAAATTCGTTCATTCATTAAATCTACAATGGATGTAATCTTTCTTAATTTCAGTCTTACTAATTGTATTATTTTGTCTCTTGCATTTTATTATTTCACATCTTCACTTATATTATTCTCTACCCCACCCTTTTGTAATCTCTACCCTCATTAACAATGTTACTAACTTGACCCACGTCCAATTTCTAGTCAACTGCGTTACGTCATCCGATTAACTTACTTATTTTCAACTGTATTATTCTCTAACCCCACTCTTATTTGACTTTAAACACCACTCACTAACACTGTTGCCAACCTGACCTATTCTGAATTCTACTCACTTAATCAAGTCTATTTTATTTTCTATCTTAACGTTTGTTTCCAAGCCAAAAAATACTTAAATTACATAATTATCTGAACTTTATAAATCTAATGTACACACACACAAACAAAATTGTATAAATATGCGATTGTACAGCTCAGTGAATGAATTCGCCGAAAAGAGTCTCTTCACTGAACGCCTTATTTTCTTTTATATGACTGAATGGGGATTTTCAAGTTACATACAAAATTGGTACATCAGAGGCAATTAGAAGGACCCTCAAAAACATTGATATTCGTACCACGTTCAAAGCAATGAATCTAATTAAATAAATCAAATAAAAGATCCAATAAAAATGATGGATAAAATTAACGTAATTTACAAAATATCGTGTGCTGAATATCCGACTTAATTTAAGGGTCAAACGTGTAGATCACTGAAAATAAGAGGGAATGAACATAAACGCCTAACTAAAGGTCATCCTATAGGAATGCAAGCTTAGAGTAATTTAGTAATGCATGGGATAAAATCCAAAATGAACAAATGGAAAGAAAGACTAATAAAAGAATCCATATTCATTAAGGTTACGACGAGTACAGGTAAGAAGAGTGACTCAGCTTTACTGTCAACAACCTGGAATGTGATTCTGTATACACAAAAAAGAACTATTTATATGATTACAAATCTTAAGTATGCAAATTAAAGAACAGTTCTAACAGATATTGTGATCACGGGTAGTAATATAAATAAAACAAAACTTTATCATTGTGTGTAAACTGTTAGAATACAGTTATAATTAATTTGACCTAATCAACAATACACAAACTTTTCTTTCTTATTCAAATAAATTCCATGGCCATAGTAAAACCCGCAATAACAGGATCATTTTGATGGTCAGCATAAGAATTTTAAAAATTTCTGGTAAACAACTTGAGAGAAATAAGACTTTTTTGTAAATTGTGCATTTGTTTTACTAAAATACAAAACTGATTGTGATAAGCTCTTTGTTAACATAAGTTTACTTTAACTGAACACATTATTTGCAAATTAATTTGTATACTTTGATTGAACAGTAGTCAGTGACTAGTGTAGTGTGTATTGTCCTTTGTTTGGTGCAGACTGAATTCTATCAGTCAAGTTTGCAATGTAGCTAGCACTGTAGGTGGCTCGCCTTCATGGCGCACTACACTAATCATCACTAACTAGTGTCCAATCAAAAATATCCAATGCAGTCCTACAGGAGGTCAGTCGTGAACATGAATAGATCAGTGATAAAATCTCTGACTGCAACACTGGCTGGTGACGTGGGTTCGAGTCCCAGAAGGAAAATGAATTCCTTCAAGGTAGTTGCAGATACGCCTTTCTGACTTGTGAGTGCCAACTAGCACGAAACCTAGCTGGAAGGCTTCGTGCCGATTGCCTGTAACCATCTAATATCAGCAAATTAATTTGTAATCTACACAGTTTGAGGAGGTGAAATTTTATCACAGTTTTCTTTCGGAAACGAAAATTATTCACATCACAATACATGTGACCTGCTTGATACTATAAATGGTAATCAAGGAAGCATGAGTAATTACACGAGGTTACATACTACTGACTTATTGAGATGAGTAGCTGGATACGAGTCACATCACGTTAACCTAGGCTACCCCATAAGACCAATAGTAGATTTCAGAAATACGCCGACATATGAATTTTCAAAACACTTAT
>OX235273.1:77308350-77330093 GCA_944472155.2 Trichobilharzia szidati
AACACACCCTATCGCAAGCCAGAAACTACAAACTTATAAAGGTTGGGGTGTACAAGACAGTCATGGAAAGGCATGCATACAATTATCTCACTAAGCCTTATTGTGGAATAAACAATAAGACATTGCAAGCAGCAATTATACCCAACCCTTTGAGAGATACCGTAGAATCCACCGCACCACCCCTCTCAAACCACACAGAATTATCTTCTCAGAGAGCGACACCAACCGAAAGGCCACTAAATTGTAATCAAATAGCCAATAAAACTATACAACCTAACACCGTAGATATAGACATGTCACCAAATAATTCCGGAAAAAAGTCAAAATCCCCCGACACTCGACCCTGTCCTCTCCTAGCTATAAGTCGATTGGTAAAAAAAGAAGAATATGACCCCAAATCATGCCAACAACAACAATGGCAGTATAAGTAAGCCCACATTCCCCACGGTCAATAGTTTTGGCACCCACAACGTGCGAAATAGCACCATGGCCCACACTGATAACCAACGCCAAAACAATGCCACCCTCAAGAGTACAAGTGACGATAGTCAGAACTCGACCAACAACAACTCAGGGTATTCACAGTATGGCACACAAATCGGATCGGATACATGGTACAAGTCTGCTGGGAACTAACCCACAAAGCAGTACATTCGAAACCCTTACAAGGACACCACTAGTACCTAACAATAGGTGGAATAATAGACCATGGTCTTCACAAGGTCCCAATCATTTTTTATCCCCTGCGTCCCTGTCAGCGTTGAAAAAACAGCTGGTAGGGATGCTAACACTCCTAAACCACTAGTGCTGGCTCCCCCTTTGCATGAATGTAGGAACAGTCTAGCTCACCCGCATCCACTAAGCACACTTGGTACATGCACAAGTTTAGGTCAAATTAAGATCCCTACCCCCGTTTCTAGCTTTACTAAAAATAAAAATGCCTTAGCCTATAGCACATCCAGTACTCCAACGCTCAATTCTTCACCGAAAACCGCACACACCAACTCGATAGACATAGGTGAACATGATGCTGAAACTCCTCTCAACATAGGGTCGTCATGTCAAACAGTACTACTGGGTGCTGAACCACATTCGGGGCTGATTGACGAACTTAAGTACTTCAAATGCTATTTCAAATCTCATCTTTACCTAATCCTCATAAATGCTAGATCCGTTCTAAATAAACTACCGATGCTCAGAGCACTCACAGTAATATACAAACCCCCTATAATTGTCATCACTGAATCCTGGTGTAACCCGAACATACTGGATGAAGAGATAAGCTTAGATAACTATACACACTTTCGGTGTGACAGGGAAGGTGGTAAGGGAGGGGGTTGTCTTATGTACTTTCTGAATGCACTTACTGTATCACAGCTAGAAAGTAGTACACTTAACATGCCTGAGACTTTATGGGTTAACTTACACTTAAATAACGCAATAGTATTAATTGGATGCACCTACAGAGCACCTGGCACCTTTAGTAATTACGAGACCCAACTTATTAATACTCTAGAACAAATATCCACCCTCCACTACGATCATAAGATCCTATGTGGAGACTTTAACTTACCAGAAATCAACTGGGAAATACCCACAGGTCCAACTAAACTTGATAAGTTCTTAGGCACACTGGATATACTTGGCTGGAAGCAGACTGTCACAACCCCTACAAGAGGTAATAACGTACTAGACTTAATCTTCTGCCACAATATAAGTCCCCTTTCTACCCTAGTAGGTTCTGAGTTTGCAGGGAGTGACCACAAAACAGTGCTGTGTGCACTGCCACTTCCGTCAAGTAGCAATGCAACCCATACCCCCACTTCACAACAAATAACTTACAGGAACTACAGTAAGGCAGACTGGACTCTAGTAAAATCAATGCTAAGATCCTCAGAATGGAGTGAGTACTTCTATACTGATAGCCTCTCGAAAGCTCTAGACATCTTTTACTATAACTCCAACACATGCTTAGATGCTGTCATCCCATTTCAAACACTAAAGTTTTCCCCACATAGAAAGACATTCATAAAGCCAAAGGATCGTAGGAAACTGAAAAGACTGTCAACAAGTTACTTCAGGCGGCACGACTTTAGTACACTAGGGTCAATACTTAGTACTCTTAGCTCCATCTCGCAAGCTCATAACTTGCGTATGAGAAATGAAGAATGCACGGCACTAGCCAGCACCACCAGAGTAGGTGCTCTCACAGAAATACTTAAGAAACGAATGAATCGCCAAAGCCATAAAATTTCTCTCCTTATAAACAAGGGCAAACTATACAGCAACCATGCAGACATGTGTGAACTGTTTAATGAGACGTTTGCAGCTAACTACCTTAAGCCTACAAGTCCACTTCTCGGTTTACAATCTACAACAGAACTCCTTTCATCTTCAACGCTGAAACAAATCACTACAGTTCATTTCATTTATTCTAATATTAACCAAGCCATTAAAACTCTTAAAAGCTCTAGTAGTGCTGGTTTTGACGGCATACCATCGTATCTTTATAAACACGGTGGTCCTGACATTTCCGTTTTATTACTTAAGGTCTTTACAATGTCCCTAGAAAGCCAGACCTATCCAGATAAATGGATACCACATTTATAGCAACCAAACACAAATCCGGATCAAAAACTGAAGTCAACAACTATAGGCCAATCGATATTACACCCATAGTATCTAGAATCCTTGAAAGAATAGTTAAAGATGATATAAATAAATAAATAAATAATAATAGTATATTCTCATTTTGTACATGAGGGACGCCAGTTTACAGGCATCATCAATATGATAAATTACATATACGATTAGTAAACATATTTAATAATAGTAATTTAATAAAATACATTTTTTCCTACCTGTGTAGGACACACCAATTGTATAGGCATGGATAAGTATTATTTAAATTACATAAATTTGGTTCATGGTAAAATTATAAGGTTGCAGTCATTTTGTCTATGGGAACAATATGATAACTAGTCATTCAATGGAGCACATCAAGAAATATAGAAATATTGTCTTCGCATTAACAAAAAAACCCAAGTATGTTTTAGATGGATTACAAATATTTGGGAAAAAAATAAAGCTTGAAGTAATTCCTCTATATAACTTTGGTGTGTACAGCATCGAGTCTTATTCTTGATTTATATCCAAATTTGATAATAATTTAAAATAAGTAATCCACTTGTATACTTTTGTCAGCAT
This sequence comes from Trichobilharzia szidati, assembly GCA_944472155.2. Lineage (NCBI taxonomy): Eukaryota > Metazoa > Platyhelminthes > Trematoda > Strigeidida > Schistosomatidae > Trichobilharzia > Trichobilharzia szidati. The sequence continues at coordinate 77,311,558 of OX235273.1, forward strand.
TTTCTTCGTAACATCACAAGTGAATAGTACTCAATGTAGACTAATAATAATGACAGTTTATATTTTCTTATAAACGGGTGTTTTCAAGAAATGCAAGCTATTTTGCAGACAAGATCAGTTATGTTTTAAGTTACATTCGTGAAGTATTATAAATCAATACTTTTTTTATTGGTATAAAGATATATTTCACAACTGTAATCCAGGTTGCGTCGTTGGTGAAGGCAATGCGCAATTCACGAGGGAATTGTAAGTTATGGGACCATTAATGTTTGCAGATCATTTGTCATTGTAAATGGGCAAATATCTACATTCTTCGTTCTCATTCAAAAAGTCAAATGGAAGCTGAAATGGTGAGAGACAAAAGAAGACAAACAACAACAACGCAAAAGAAAGCAAGTGGAGTACTTAGGGGGTGATTAATACGTATATATACATTTATATCCTGTTTAGTAATTATAGTTATTTTGGTGCACTAACTAACTATTCCCGTGATGCTAACTTTTATATTGTGTGAACTAATGTTATTGTCCTGTGTAAAAATGTCTATCATGTACTTCCAATAATATAAAAATTTATAATTGTAGTTTGTTGTAACTACACGTTTAATGAAATTAAAATATCTATGTTGGACGAAAAAGTGGGTGTAGGATTCAGGCTCAGAAGTGCACTGTCATCTTTGAGCAGTCTGGTGACTGAGGAGATGAACACTGCGAGTGTGTTTGCATCGCGCACATCAGCTGGTAGTCTATTCCAAATGACTGAAAACTTATTTAAGAAGAAATTATACCGCATGTGAGTCTGACAATGCTCTATAGCAGCTAGGTCGTGATGATTTCTAAGATTGTAACTGATGACAGCGGTAGGTTTAATTATTGGCTCGGAGGAGTGCACGAGCAGATTAGTTAGCTTGTAGTAAAAAATCAGGTTTAGCTTAAGACGTCTTTTCCAGAGTGGTTCTAAACTTAGTCTTTCGCAACGTTCATAGTATTGGAGACCACTTTCTAAACCAAGAATTCTTAAGGTCAATTGCCGTTGCACTCCTTCTAACTTAAGCTTGTCATTTTGTCTGAGTCCGCTAAGAATAAACGGGCAGTATTCTAAAATAGGTCGGACACATACTTTATATAATAAAACCCTAGCTTCACAACAAAAGAAATTGCGAGTTATGCATCCTAGGAGCCTTCGTGTTTTACGTCTGGCATAATCAGTTTGTTCAGAGAACGTTAAGTTACTAGAGTATCTGATACCGAGATCTACGACTGAGTTGAGCTTGGCTAGTTTACGCCCATTTATTTCAAGATTCGGGTCAAGGTTACTGTTTCCGATACAAATCCAGCCGCATTTATCAATGTTGAACTTTAGACAGGATTCAGTACACCATGTTGCGAGACTACTTAGTTCAAGATGTATTTTATTCACCATATCGCTTAGTTCATGAGCGTGGCAGGAGTAAACGACTTTGAGGTCGTCAGCATATAGGAATGATTTACCTAAGGTGAAGCAGTTGCAAATGCTGTTAATGTATACTGTAAATAAAAGTGGACCTAGGACACTACCTTGCACAACCCCACTTGTGATCTGTCTGGGATGAGACAACACAGATCCAACCTTGGTTATTTGTACCCTATTGCTTAGAAAGGATTTTAACCAGCTCAGTAATGGATTGCAAATCCCACATGAATACAGCTTCTCAAAGAGAATACTGTGAGATACCATGTCAAATGCCCTAGATATGTCGAAGTAGAGAACAACGACTAGCTTACGTGCTTCGCGACTACTAGTGATGCAGTTGAAAAAGTCGAAGTGGCAAGTAACACAGGACCTATTTTTGAGAAATCCATGTTGAGACCTTGTAACAAGATCTTCCTTAAGTAGATAGTCTGACAACTGATCTTTGACAACTTTCTCCATGACTCGCGAGACAACTGGGGTTATATTTATAGGTCTGTAATTGCGGACGTTTGCCTTATCACCGGATTTATAGTGTGGAATTATGAAGCTAGTTTTCCACTCATTAGGGTAAGTACCAGTGTCCATAGATATCGAGCAGAATTTAAGAAGTAGTAGGGGTATATCACACCCACTGTTTTTGAAAATTATAGAAGCAAGGCCATCTGGTCCCGTGCTAGTGGAAGGTTTCAGGCTTTTAACTGCTTGTTCTATTAATTGGTCGGTGAACACTATGCTTCCGAGGAAAGAGCTAGTAAGGATGCCGGTGTCACCAGGAATGCGCGTTTCTAAACTGAAGTTTGCAAACCACTCACTGAATATTTCACAGATGGTGGCAGGCACATTGTAGATAACTTTGTCATGAAGTAAATAGGGGATGTCCCTAGTCGACTGCATCCGTTTTTTAAGAAGTGTTGTTAAGTTATAAACTTTTTTACAATGTCCCTAGAAAGCCAAACCTATCCAGATAAATGGAAAACCACACTTATAGTACCTAAACACAAATCCGGATCAAAAACTGAAGTCAACAACTATAGGCCAATCAATATTACACCCATAGTATCTGGAATCATTGAAAGAATAGTTAAAGATGATATCCTCAAACATATGCTCAGCTGCAATATTCTAAGTCCCAACCAACATGGATTCCTAAAATCCAGATCATGCATGACATGTCACCTTGACTTCTTTAACTATATAACTAGCAGCCGAGACAAACAACAACTAGTACTTGTCATCTACTTCGACATATCCAAAGCCTTCGACCGCGTTGACCATTTACTTCTAACAAATAAGCTGAACTCCTTAGGAATACGTAACCCATTATTAGGATGGATTGAATCATTCCTTAACAATAGGTCCCAAGTAGTTAGACTGGGTTCTGTAAACTCTAAACCTAGTCCAGTCACTTCTGGAGTAGTTCAAGGTAGCGTCTTAGGCCCCCTCCTATTCACTCTATATGTCAACGACATATGCAGCTGTTTCTCACTTGGCAAACCATTCATCTTTGCAGACGATCTTAAAGTAGATTACACATTCCACTGTGATGACTTGGGGTACTTTCAGAAAGCTGTTCAGGAAAAACTAGATCGAGTAACTGCATGGTCCTCCACATGGAACCTAAAATTCAACCTTAAAAAATGTGGTTGGATCTGTTTCGGCGCACCCTCAATTAACATTAAACTGGTACTTGAATCTCTCGACTTGCCTAAACTCCAAAGTGTTGTTGACCTAGGACTCAGGTACTCTGGTGACTTGACATTCTCTGAGCAAGTGGCGACACAGACGCGTAAATCGAGGATGCTCTTAGGATGCATACTCAGGAATTTCCACAGCTACGAAGCGAAACTATTATTATATAAAACTTGTGTCAGACCACTACTTGAATATTGTCCATCTATTCTCAGCAGCACTCGCGCAAGTGACAAACTTAAAATAAAAAGTGTCCAACGATACTTCACGTCTAAACTACCAGGATTTGACTGCGAAAAGGACTATACATCAAGGTGTATAATCCTAGGTATCGACCCACTCTGGATGAGACGACTGAGCATTAACCTAACATTCTTCTTTAAAGTCTTGCATAAAATATCATTCTCAGACAGTAAGGAGATACAGTTCTCACCGGAAGGCTCTTACAACCTTCGTAACCAAACGTGCACAGTATCTAGGAGAAACTGTAAAACAGCACTCCGTGCAAACTTCTTCATAGTCATGTACTCTAAGATCTGGAACGGTTTACCCCTAGAAATAAGGACCTGTCACTCTATTATAACCTTCAAACGCTTGCTATATAAACTGCTTCATCCCAATGACTATGCCAATCACACCGCACCACTTATTTCTAAAACGCATGAGCTACTAGAACACCATAACGCCTAGACTCATTACTAAACATTATGACACTAAATAAACTTTAAGACTTCGCAAAAATACATGAAAGAACAACTAGATTATAGGTAGTGTTTACTATACAATGATATACATTTATAAACATTTATATATACATAAAATATTAATGTTCTCTTCATTTTTACATACTTCATCTTTCTGCTATTCTGCTGCTGAGATTACTCTTCTATATACCTCCTGCTCGAGGTCGAACAACCCAACATCTAAACTGAAATGACCATTTAAGTAAATTCAAACTCAAATTCCATGAACGATCCGATGCAACCACTTGAAAACGCTGGCTAACATTCTGTACAAGGAGTATTCTTGATCTGAAATAAAGAAATAACTGGTTTTCAAGCAGTTTTCAATGAATTACTCAACTTACATGTACAGTCTGCCATGCTGACGCAAATGGCGCAAATGGATAGTTCTGGAATCGACCTCGGCCCCATTCCATGCAGTAAAACAATCTAACATGACCTTATCTAATTTTCGTATCAAAGATCAAATTTCTTTCCTATTATAAAACTACGATTAGACTGGTGAAAAAATGGAATAAATACATTATTGACTCAAAATAATACATCAACAAACTTTATCTCAAGGATGCTGTTCACAACAAAGTTATATAGGAGAATTGACTTCAAGCTTTATTTTTCCCAGATATTTGTATTACATTCATCTGAAGTCTGGGTTTTTTGTTAATGCGAAGACAATATTTCTATATCTCTTTATTTGTTACACAGACAGACAAACAGTAAATTCAACATACATCGAAACATGTGTAATTTATATAATAACTTATCCATGCCTGGACAATTGGTATGTTCCTGCATAAACAGGAATAAATATATATATAATAATGATATCAATGGATTACAGTTCGACAGCATCAACATAACAGTACACTGATTATCAGATAACCGAATTAGGAAAAGTAATAACGTAAATTCATGAATTTATAGTCTCCACTGAGGGCCGGCCGGAGCAGTAGTAGTAGTTGGTCTTGTTTCTTCTGCACACAAAGCGCTTGTTATTTCAGGCGAATCGCATAGCCTCTGCTGTTTGGAGTATGCAGCAACTGGATGTTTTTGGCAATTTATTTGGTACTCGATAGATGATGGAGAAGGACTCTTCAATATTAGCTTTGTGGCCAGTTCGGATCAGGTGGTCTAATATCGAACTGTTGATGATTTTTAGTACATCTCTATTTAACCACACTGGCAAATGTTCCCCAGAGACCACGAAAAATCAAGTTTTTAGAGCAACGGTCAATAAAACTCGCTCCACGACGAGAGCATTGAATTGGTAGTTCAAATAAGACGTGGCCAGTCCAGGTAATTCCTCTGATCGCTGACACTATATATAAGCCTTTGAAAGTCGGCAACTCCATTCATTCAACACCCAGCCAACTCGTTTAAATGCAACACAGACCTCTGATTTTCCTGCTGAAAATGGTTGTTCAAGTACCCTAGAAGCCTGTCAAATATGACCTCTAGTAAGATAAACACCCACCAGAAATATGTTTCTCAATCGAACTTATATGATTTTGTCTTGTCTCGGTAGCTATTTCTGGCCTAAAATAGAACGATTACATATGGATGGAGCGTTAATCCGACAGATAGATAGACTGCTTGCCAGACAGCTAATCAATACTATGTGACTCTTTTGTCGCGATTATTGGTTAACTTAATGTAACTCACACCACGTGATGTGACCTTGAGTGTCCTTTGCTTTCTGTCACTCTATTTGTGTACATGTTATTAATTAACTGCTCATTTTGTCCGTTCCCTCAATACTCTTCGGTACGTTTTTGTCCTTTCTTGAGTAACAATGGGTTGTATATTTTCCTTGGTGTAATTGTATGATTTATTTTATGTTTTAGAAACAGATAAATTTTAAGTCAAGTCACTTTGTTTTTAACTATAGTAAAGCCAAGACTCTGTGTTGGCAGTACTGAGCGGAAAGACTAAATCTGTAGGCCAGAGTAATCCTACACGGAGTACAACATACTCCTAATAGTATCATCAGTATTCTATATTCCTCGATCTAAGTATGTGCCATTGCCACGAAATTTTTCAGGTGCAAAGGCGATGAACAAGAATTTTTCCTCTCCGGCACTGAAAGCAAGTGGAAAGCAAAATGTTATGATATTACTCTACCCCACCATTTTTCACAATAAACAAAAGGATCCGCAGTGGTCTGCTGAAATCACTGGGATACCAGAATTTCCATCCGTCAGAATTCTCAAGCCATCCTTCAGTTCTTATAGTCTTAATCGTTCACTATATTAACTCGCGCGTACATTCAATTAGCTCCCAACTAAACTCTGTGCCGTTCTTGAAAGAAATGAAAAATGGTGGCTATCAATGGTCGGCTTACATGATAAATCACCAAATGCCTTCTTCAAGTGTATGTAATGCAGATGGCCTATTGCCCATAAACCACAAGGTCACAACTTCATTAGATTGTTTGACAAGCCTGATAGTGGGGTACATACCATTTTTTAATCTGTATGCCACCATAAAGCTGATGTTTCGTCCTGATCTCGTCTGAACGCATTTAGTGATTCTGATAGGAGTCCTGCGTCAGGTAAGTACAGCAAAGTACACTTATGAATCTGTGAGGTTCCTTCCAAATGTAGAAACACAAGTAAGAATAAACGAATATGAGCAGCAAATATATTGCAGAGTACCCCAGTCAGTTGTTGGAATTGTAACAAAAGTTTCTACTGCTCCCTGAGTCGCTGTGGAGATAACAGAGGTGAGGTAGTATTCCTATTCTATGTAGAGGAGTGCAACAGATATTCACTGAATACTTGGGACAAAGATGAATAGTCGTATGTGAACTGTGGGTAAATTGACTTGTGTATATCTTGTGTTCCCTAAAAATGTTTGTCGAGTGTCCAACAAGCTTCCTTCTGTTCGACCAGGACTCTCCCTTTCACTTGCCTACTAGACTACCAACAGAGCACACGCCTAATTATAATTATAATTACTATCCTCCTGCTCGATTTGTTTCACTGGTCTATTAATTTGTGGGTGGTGAGGTACAACAGGTTGGTGACGAAATCAGTGCCCATAATTTCTTTTACAATTGGGATCTAGCAACATACACATTCCGCCAGAAAGCTGAAACTATCTTTATGGTGGTGTAATAACAATCATCTTCCTTTCAACAAATAACTTTTTCATCCTTTAGCCACTAGAATTCGCTAGCCAGAAGATAAAAGACATATGCACTGTCCAAGTAATTCCAGCTTAATTCTGTTCAGCAGCACAGATTCAAATAGTTACTCTCAAAGCTATGATAACCTGGAAACGACCGATTCCAGCTAATAACCAGTTGGTTTTGAAGCACTGAAAACCGAATAGTAGAAAGGAAGTGCCCAACAGAAGGGCAGGTGAATTGTCAGAGTGTAGGTGACCACCTGATGATCTAGGAGCCAGTGATCAAATTTAGATCCATAACGAAAACTGTCGATTCTGTCGGACATTCAATGAGTAAACATGTGGTTTGTTTATTCGAACGGATCTCCACCTTTTCAGGAAGCAACAGTGGCGGACGTTGCCTGATCGTAAACTAGTCAGCAGAAGACAGTAGGAAAACGATCAGGAGCACCATTGTGATATGTGCTTATGTTTATTTATAGACTTTTGCCTAGTATTACCGTGGTCCTAGTTCATTACTGGTGAAGGGGTGTAGTAAGACAAACTGGGCCTTCGTAGAATCTGTGCTAAGATCCTCCGGATGGGGCGAATACTTCACTACTGGTGACATCTCGAGAGCTCTGAGCATCTTCTACCAGAACTCAAAAACATGCTTAGACGCTGCATTCCACTCCAAACACTAAAGGTTTCTCCATATAGAAAGTCATTCATAAAACCAAAGGATCGCACGAAACTGAAGAGACTCTCGACAAGTTACTCCAAACACCACGACCTTGGCATACTAGGTTTATCACTTAACACTCTAAGCTCCATTTTTCAAGCTCGAGATTTGAATGTGAGAAACGAAGAAAGCACCACAATAGTCAATCCTGCTAGAGAGTATGCTCTCACAGAAATCTTAAAGAAGCGAATGAACCGCTGAAATCACAACATTTCTCTCCTCATAGTCAAAGGTAGGCTATGCACTAATTCTGCAGAAATGTGTGAATTATTCAATAAAAATTTGCGGCCAACTACCTTAAGTCTACAGTCCCGTCACCCGGTATACACTTTGCTACTAGTATGGCACAACTTCCATCTCTACCCACACAAAAACAAATAAATGCCGTTGAATTCACTTGTGCTAACATTAACCAAACTATTAGAACCCTCAAAAGCACGAAAGGTCTTGGCACTGACAGTTTATCATCCTTTTTTTATAAATATGGTGGCCTTGACATTCCTTTACTGCTGCTTAAGATCTTCACAATGTCCTTAGAAACCCAAACCTACCCAGATATATGGGAAACGACATTTATTATGCCCAAACACAAATCTGGCTCGAAAACAGAAGTCAACAGCTACAGGCCAATCAGTATCACACCTATAGCATCTAGAATTATGCAATGACTGGTTGAAGATAACCTACCAAAATGGATCCCTAAAATCCAGATCTTGTTTAACATGCCACCTAGACTTCTTCAATTTTGTGACCAGCAGTCGTGACAGACGACAACTAGTACATGTCATCTACTTTGACATCTTAAAGGCATTTGACCGTGTCGACCATTTACTACTAATGCATAAGCTGAAGTCCTTGGGAATACGTGACCCACTATTAGGATGGCCTAAATCATTCCTTAACAACAGGTCCCAAATAGTTAGACTCGGATCTATAACTTCGAAACCTAGCCCAATCACCTCTGGTGTAGTGCAAGGTAGTGTTATTGGGCCCCTCCTATTTACACTATATATCAACGACATATGCGCTTGCTTCTCACATGGAAAACCATTCATCTTTGCACATGACCTAAAAGTAGCTTATACATTCCAATCTGATGACCTAGGGTACTTTGAGAATGTTGTGCAGAAAGAATTAGATAAAGTGACTGCTTGGTCGTCTCCATGGAATTTAACCTGAACAAATGTGGCTAGATCTGCTTCGGTGCACCCTCAACCGACATAAAGTTAACGCTTCAATCGGCTAACCTAACCAGACTACGAAGTGTCGTTTACTTAGATCTGAGGTACTCTAGTGATCTAACACTTTCTGAGCAATTATTGATATAAGTATAAAACTTGGGTACTGTGGTAGAGTATAATTCCATAATGGATAAGAATTTATTTTTAAATCACACAGTGTAGTACAGTTATATTAACTGATGACGTTTCGAGCACAAACTATTGCTCATAATCATATCAAGTGGCATCACAGACTCAAAAGTCGAGGATGCTCTTAGGATGCATACTCAGGAACTTTCACGACAATGAAGTCAGGCTCATTCTACAAAAACCATATGTAAGGCCACTACTAGAATACTGTCCATTTATTATTAGCATCTCTCGCATACATGACAAGCTAAGGATAGAAAGTATCCGACGATATTTCACGTCCAAGTTACTTGACTACGAATGTAAGAAAGACTGCATCTCAGGGTGCATGATTCTAAATCTTGACCCTCTTTGGACGAGACGACTTATTATATGCCTAGTATTCTTCTTTAAGGTCCTACACAAAATATCATTCTCAGACAACAAGGACATACAGTTCTCATCTGAGGCATCTTACGATCTGCGTAACCAAACTTGCACAGTGACAATAAAGGCCTTCGAATCAACACTTCGTGGAAACTCCTTCACAGTCATGTACTCTAAAATATGGAACGGTTCGCCCCTAAAAGTCAGAACTTGCACATCTGTTATAAGTTTCAAACGCTCTCTGTTTCACTCTACTGATTATATAAATAAACTATTTATTCCTAGAACGAATCAACTATTAGTTTACTAGACTACCTAAAATTGCGCACAGATTCCCTAATTACTTCATAAACGATAAGTGGACTAGTCTCATAGATGCATAAAAAGACATTAAAAATAAATATATATGTTTACGAGATGGCAATGTACGACAAAAATGAACATATAATTACAACGATTAAGGTCCCATCCGTGTCCACATAGTTTTCTTTGCTCTCTGGTACTTTGCTGCTCTCCCCTTCTCTTCCATTTGCCTTGTAGTCAAAGTTGCACAGACCTACATTTAGAGTGAACCTGAGCAACAATTGAGGTCACTTACTTATGTATCATGCTTCAATGTTTTGGTTAGTAATGACCCAGCATCCTTGGAATATCCATGGTCACCATATCAGGACGCTGTATAAAATCCTATACAAGCAGTATCCATGATCTGAAATGGTTTACAAATAGCTTTCTACATGTTAATCAACTTACTCGTACAGAACAAACATTCAGCGACAAATGGCGGTTTTGGCTGACGTGGGCGCAGTAGGACAAATCTGCCTGACAATAACTAATATTAGTCTGCATTGAGTACAGTTCACTTCTGGTGTAACTTACGATAAAAATGTTGGCAAAATTACACAAATAAATCACCTCTTTTAAATTAATACCCAATTTGGATGTAAATCGAGAATAAGATATGATGCCACACACAACAAAGTTATGTGGAGGAAATTACTTCAAGCTTTATTTTCTCCGAAATATTTGTAATCCATCTAACGCATGCTTGGGTTTGCTTGTCAGTGCGAAGACAATATTCCTATATTTCTTGATGTGCTCCATTGAATGACTAGTTAGCAAAGTGTTCGCACAAACTAAAGCAAATATATAAATTCACCATAAATCAAATATGTGTAATTTAAATAATACTTATCCATACCGGTAAAACTGGTGTGTTCCTACATCAACAGGAATGAATTCGTATTATTAAATTTAAAACTATTGTAGTTCCTGCGACCTGTGTGTCCTGCTGTGGCAACTGTGTATCAGAATACTCCTTTCTTCCTACAGACGTATTCATTTACATATCCCGTTTGATGATGTAATGCAGTGGGGATTATTTGGCTTTTACTTTTGATGTAAGTCAATATTTTATGACTCATCCCGCTCAAAGCAAATTTCAACATTTACTCATCCAGTTATAATAATAATTTATATTTCTTATAAACAAGAAATGCATGCCATTTCTACAGGCACGATCAGTAATTTTATAAATTACAATCCTGAAGTATCATAAATTAATACTTTTTCAAAAGTAACAGTTGTTCAATTATTGCACGAGCAATTAGGACAGGTTCTTATAAATGTTAAATTGTAAACCGTTTACTAAGGTCACCATCAAAGTTGAGCGACAACCCAAACTTCTTTCTGTTTCCTGCTGATCGTCATGGTCAACCAGTGAACAGCGTATATCTGGGTGAGTGCTAGGCCGCCACGTGATTGAACGCTATTTCAGGAAGAGGAGAAAATTCTGCGCAGCTGCAAAATGGTATAAGATGCGATTATGAATAATACTTTATTGGAAGTATATTTAGAAGATAAATACAAGGAGAAGAAGCTATATAGTACTTGAAATGATAGTATAAGTTTGTAACGTTTAATGCTAGCCATATTGGTCTAAGCATGGAAACTATTACGTTTCCAATGAAAATATAGCTTTGTTCAAACATTGGTGTTGTTGTGTTTTTAATCAAAGCAACCAGACTTAAAGCAAGCAACAAATATGAATAAAGAGCAAGTTTCAGCTTCAATAAAGGCCTAGGTGGTTAAGATCAGATAGAGTATAATAGTGCGAAAATAAAAAGATTATTGTGAGGTAGGTAAGTGATATTTAAGTGAGGAGTGAATTCGAAGATCTGGAAAATTAGAACCCATAGGACAAGCTGACCTGTAAGATGTCTCACGAATTTCTGAAGAGCCCAATGGGCAGCATCTTGACAAGAAGCTAAACAGGCTTGTAGATGGTAGGAACGAAAGCACTCTTTTTATTTATAATTAGATCTGTACAACCCTTATTATTTCTTTTGTTGAGGGTCCAGACTAATGTTTAATTCTCGAGCTGTCAAAAAATGCATGTTGCTGTCCTACAGATTGGAGCGATTCACATTTGTGACCACTACCATATCTGCTGATCAGCATGCGCCACCCTCTCTCCTTTTCTGATGTTAAGCTCTGAGATATTTTTGCAAACTGTAGTTGCAGTATTGCATTGCTTTAAACCCGTCCCAATCATTCAGTATGCTGTACATTAATAGCTTTCGTGACAGGCGCTTCCCATTAGGTCATCAGATACATCCACACCTGAGGACATTCTTAGCAGTATCAACTTTATACATGCATACATGTGTACAAGTATTTGTAACAAACGCCTACGAAATTGCGTTTTAGAAGTATAAAGTATAGAAGTAGCTAGTATTACAGCAACTAATTTGTAGTCTATTTAGCAGAGTAAAAAGTGTAGTGGAAAAATTGGTGATAAAATCATTTATAATGATCCTGAAGAAAACAGCCGGTTAACAGAGCTAGTTATGCTAAATTTTCATGACCGATTTTCATACGGTACGCATTAGACATTGCAAAGTGACCCTTCAATTTATATAATGTTGAGAATACTGCGAAATATTATAAAGATTATACGTTTTAGAAAAGTATGTGAGAAAATATGGTTATTCGCCGAGTAGAGTCATCCAGACACAAAAATAGCATTGTATTATTAACTTTGCATATATATATATATATGTGTAATATCAAAAGGTGTGGTTGCTAATATAATTGTTTCTAGAAATACTTATATTAACATAACTTATTGAAGACTATACAGAAAGGAAAACCAGTAAATTAGTTAAACGTTCGCTGCGTAAGTAGTAGAGTCGAGTTATATGTAACTGACTAAGCTGAAGACTAGACCGGCTTTCATTTACCATTTTACCAACAGTTGTGGTCTTTTAGACAAGCTAGGGTGGACATGTTAATGTGTCTTTCTAGGCTCCGTTTGAACCCGTCGGTGTTTTCACAACATCTAATTTCAGATGGTAGTTGGTTCCAATGAGTGCAATATTTAATGGTGAAAAAGTTTGCCCTAATGGATTTTCTGTGGGTAGCCACCTTGACAAGGTAGTCGTGGTTTCGCAGCTGAAATGATTTGATATTTTTTCCACGTTATGGATGAGTTACTATAACAAAGTTCCCCAATGGCTTTGAATAGCAGAAATAAGTTGCACTTCACATTCCTTAACCACAGAGGTTCTAAATTCAGACGCATACACCTGTCAACATATTCCACTTGTTTGTCAAACCCTATTATGCGTTTCGTTAGGAATCTCTGGACACTTTCGACTTTTTTCGGTTTGCAGACCTTAGGTTACTAAAGAGGAGAGCACAATATTCAAGTTTGGGGCGGATACATGTCCTATATACTGCTAATCTTGCTTCTTGGGTGTAGAAGTTACGCATTACAAAGCCAGTAAGTCGTTTACAGTCAGATACAACCTTGTTTGCGTGATCGGAAAAGGTTAAATCTGAGTATGTTGTCCCGAGATCTGTGACAGTGTTCAGTTTCGAGAGGAGCTTACCGTACATATATAGGCACATTCTCAGTTTCCAGCGTCCAAGGTGGGTTATACCGCACTTGTCTGGGTTGAAAGTTAGTTGCCACTTTTCGCTCCAATCGCCTAGATTGTTTAAGTCATGTTGGATTTTGCTTTCGACTCTCATATCATCGTACCCGTAATCATATATTATCTCGAGATCATCTGCACTGAGGTATGGCTTGCCATACTTGATCGCAGAGACCATATCATATATGAATAAGGGGAGTAGAATAGGGCCGAGAACGCTTCCTTGTACTACACCGCTAGTTATCGGCCTTGATGAAGACAGCTGGCGGTTGATTCTGACTAACCGCTCTCTTTCTGTGAGAAAAGAATTCATCCATTTGAGAAGTTTCCCAGTTATTCCGTAGGATTGGAGTTTTGTTAGGAGTCTGATATGTGGGACTTTATCGAAGGCCTTGCTAACGTCGAGAAATAATGTTGTTACCGAATGCCCATTATCAATGCATTGTGTAATGTAGTCAAAATAATCTAAGTGGTAAGTAATACACGACCTTCTACTTAAGAAACCGTATTGGGATGGGGATAGTAGGTCATTCGACAGCAAGTACTGAATGATTTCAGTTTTTACTATCCTTTCCATTACACGTGAAACTACAGACGTGATGTTGATGGGGCGGTAGCTGTTGATATCAGCTATTATTATTATTGTATCCTTTAATTCCTAGGGGAACATAGAGCTTCAGCCGTGCGTCTTCATTGCGTTCGGTTCCCTGCTAGAGTCTTCACCTGGCTCCATGTCTGCCCACACGTTTTCATCTCCTTTTCACATGACCTCCTCCAAGTCACCCTCGCACTGACGACCAACTCGCCGCTTCCCTTTCGGGTTCCACTCGAGCAATGGCTTGTCTAGTGATGTCACTTGATGGTTTCCTCAGAGTATGACCAGACAATCCATCTCCATTTCTTCCTGCCTATTTGTTTCACAATCGGTCCCTGCTCAGTTGGTTCGCTCATTGCCAGAGATCCCTGTTGCTGATCTTTTCTGGCTGGCCATCTGATCTTCAGTAGCATTGAGCGAAGACAACTGTTAATGAAGGTCTGTAGTTTGTTTGAGATGCTCCTTATGACGTGCAGTGCAAGTCTCTGATCCGCTTAGTGAGTAGCACTGACTTCACATTGGAGTTGAAAATCCGGATCTTATTTTTGATGCTGAGTGTTGTTGACCTCCACACAGACTTGAGAGTAGTGAAAGCTTGTCTTGCTTTTCTGATTCTTACTTTGATATCCTCGTCGGTTCCGCCTGTAGTTGAAACGATGCTTCCAAGGTAGGTAAAGGAGGTTGTTTCTTTCAGGTTCCTCCCATTTATGCTGATTGTTGTCAGTTGTTGTTGTTGTTGGTGTTGCCCAGGAATTTTCACCACCTCTGTTTTATCTATGTTCACCTGAAGTCCTATCTTTGATGCTTCTTCTGCCGACTTGTTGCTTTTCACTTGCATATCTTCCAGTTTGTGGGAAATCAGACATATATCATCGGTGAAGTAAAGATCCTCCAAATTTTTGTGTGGGTCCATTTTATGCCTGTTTCCTCATTGCCCGCTGTTTGTCGCATTATCCAGTCTACTGCAATCAGGAAAATCATTGGCGATAGTAGGCAGCCAGCTTGTCTTACTCCCGTCCTCACTTCGAAGGATTCCGTAAGTTTCCCGTTGTGGATTACTTGGCATGCAGCATTGTCGTACAGCTGTTGGATGAGATGTATAATTGTCGGTGGCACTCCGTAGTAGCGAAGTAGTTTCCAAAACACCTCTCGATCAACGCTGTCAAAGGCCTTTACAAAATCGATGAAGTTGAGATAGAGAGGTGACTGCCACTCCAAGCTTTGTTCAATGATGATCCGTAGTGTGGCGATCTGATCAATGCATGACTTGTTTCTCCTGAATCCAGTCTGTTCCGGTCGAAGTTTTTCATCCAGGTTGGCATGTTTGATTCTCTCCAGGATGATGCGGCTCAGTATTTTGCTTGGGATGGACAGGAGCATAATTCCGCGCCAGTTCTTGCATTGCATTAGGTCTCCTTTCTTTGGTAGTTTGAATAAGTATCCTTTCTTCCAATCGTCGGGTATTTTGCCTTCTTTCCACACCTTCTCCAGTAGTGGCGTCATCAAGTCCGCTGTTGTCTCTGGGTCTATTTTCAATGCTTCTGCTGGGATTCCATCTGGTCCTGCTGCTTTTCCAGCTTTTAGCATCTTGATTGCCTTCAGGACTTCTGATTTCGTCGGGGGGTTGGTGTTCACTGGCAGCTCTGTCTCCGTTGTTGGTATTGTTGGGCGCGTTGTAGGTGGTGGTCAATTTAGGAGTCTTTTGAAGTGTTCAGCCCAGTGTTTCCTTTGCTCCACTTCTTTGGTGAGTGACTTTCCTTTGTCATCCTTCACCGGCTTGATTTGTGTCAAACGTTTGCCCGATAGGTACCTAGTAGTTTGGTAGAGTGTTGCGAGGTCTCCTTTGCCTGCAGCTTGTTCTGCCTCACTTGCCGTGGTTTCATAGTACTTTCTTTTGTCTTCTCTGGCACTCTTCTTTACTCTTTTGTTCAGTGTCTTGTAGTTTGCATTCAAATCCTGTTTTTGTTGCTCATCTGTGCACTGGAGAATCTTTTGTTTCACCAGCCCTCTCTCTTCTATTAGTTTCCAAGTGTCCGTAGTGAGCCACCGTTTGTCCTATCTCTTCTTTCTGCCTAGAACTTCCATGCAGGTTTGACTCCACACTGTCTTCAAGTTGTTCCAGTGCTTTCCGACGCTGACCTCTTCGCCAGTGTTGATTTGTGTCTCGGCTTTGTTTTCTATACTTTCAGTGAAGATGTCCTTTGTGTCCTGGTCCTTCAGTTTTTGAGTGCTGAATTTGGCTTGTGGTCTATCTGCAGCTCCTGATTCTCTGAAAGCTTTTAATTTGATTTGGATTGTCCCTTGTACGAGATAGTGGTTTGAGCCAATGTCTGCTCCTCTTCTTACTTTTGTGTCCAGCAGGCTGCGCCTCCACTTCCTTGAGATTGAGATGAAGTCGATTTGGTTTTTGGTTCGCCCATCTGGTGACACCCATGTAGCCTTGTGGATATCCTTGTGTTTGTATACGCTGCCACCAATCACTAGTTCATTGAAGGCGCAGAAGTCGGCGAAGAGTTCTCCGTTTTCATTCATTTCTCCGAGAGCTTCTCTACCCATGATGAGTTCCCTTCCTGTGTTGTCTGATCCCAGTTTGGAGTTCATGTCTCCCATTAGTATTTTAATGTCACCAGCTGGAGTATTGTCCATTGTTGCCTGTAGTTGTCTGTAGAATTCTTCTTTCTCTTCGAGGTCTGCGTTGTTGGTCGGTGCATAGCATTGTATAATTGACACTTTCCTTCCTTTGGAGTTGAATCTGGCGGTTATTATCCTGGGCGAGATCGCCTCCCATTGCATAAGGGCCTTCGTTGCCGTTGGTGACATCATGATAGCTACGCCCTCGGTGTGCGAGTGGTTTTCTTCCGGGCGACCAGATTAGATCACTGACTCACCCGTTGACAATTTGGTGAGTCCATTCCCGTTCCATCTGCTTTCACATATCCCCAGTACTTGAATTCTGTATCTTTTCATCTCGTTTGCGATCTGGGCAGCTTTGCCAATCTCGTACATGCTACGGACATTCCATGTCCCCACACAGGCTTTTTCTTTTGTCTCAAGGAGATACATCGTGCTGAAGTTTCTGTAGCAGGTTTGTTTACAGGGTGGGGTTGCTAGCCTCACGCCTGAGAAGGGGGGTTGTTACATTAATTTATAATATAGAGAGAAGCGACCTTGTGGGTTGCTCCCCTTGAAAACCAGGAAAACAGGGAATAAACAAGCAGAAAAACACCAGCACGGGAAAATAATTCACAACAAGAAGGGTAACAAGCGAAAACAACAATAATAATATCACAGTCAATTACAGTTAACCAAAATGATACCAAAATCATAGACTCACTGACTTGAGCCAACTTGAACATGTAAATCCATCAATATATATACATATATATAGCCCGGTACGTTCGAACCAGGTGACGCTTTTTGCACGTGTTTTCGTTTATATTCATTTATTGCTTACTGTTGATTGATCTTTAATAACGATGGGCCGAAATTCTAAAAAGAGTGTTCGTGTGAACACCAGTAATTTAGAAAATAGCACCAGCTCGTCTAATAACACATTACCAACCCTTATTATTAGTAGTTCACCCAACATAAAAGACTCGAACATAACTCTGACCCCTGTAATACAGGTGGAAGTGTTCTGTCTGAAAAAGTAGAGCTCTCTTACTTAACATGCATTATTAAAGAGATGCAGCTACAGATTGATGAATTAAAAACGAAATTAAGTTCATTTGAATGTATACCCGAAACTATCTCACTTATGAAAAAGGAACTGCAGGATCCTACAATCCTAAAGCTTTTTAATATGACCTCTAGAATGACGCCCACTGACTCAGAAAATGCGAAGGAGTTAGAAAACGCCATTGACTTTCTATCCAGCGAAGTTGTTAAAAGGCTGGCTTCGAAACAAAACGCTATAGTGTATAATGCACCAGATAGCGAGCCCATTAAGTCGGTCCAGCACTCATTGCTGAAGGCTGCAAATCTCTTGAGTGCACCTTGTCAGTGCATTCGCCTAAGTAAAAAAGACCTAAAGCATCCCTGTCCTATACTCTTTAGGTTCGACAGCTACATAATAGCTGAACGATTTAAGAAGACCGAAGATCTTCTGGCTACTGCCACCAAATTCAAGACTATTAAAGTAGTCTCGGATAAAACAACTAACCAAAGGCAAGCAACCAAGAACTCCTTCGATAGAAAGTTGACCACACCGAGAACTACACCTGGTATCAGTGCTAAAGTGTCGACGGACACTGAAGCACAGCAAGTCACCTGTATAGTGTTGGAAAAAAATCGGCGAGTAAAAGCGACTCGAAACTCAGTAAGAGCAGTGTCACTGGGTGCAATCCTAAGGTACATGAGAGCATATCTGGAAAACCTGCTGACATACATGAGGTTGATATTGACTCACAAACTATGTCTGACCAGAAACCACTGGCAGACCACACTCAATCTAGATGCAAGCCCGAGAGTCCCGCAGTAGAAACTGCAAGAAAGACGACAAAGCCTAGAGTCCCACTCCAGACTTCGACATAC
>OX235273.1:77330593-77363003 GCA_944472155.2 Trichobilharzia szidati
CAAGTTAACTGTTAGAACATATTGTAAAAAAACACCATTATCGACGATTAAAAAAATGGAGACCACCTTCTTGTTTAACGCTACTTTAAGACCTGAAAGTGAATAATGACGTAAGGCATGCAATGCATTTAACAACACAAATTGAAAAAGCAATTTCGAAGTAGTGTTTTTCTGTCTACAATATCAGACAAAGCAACCTTATCATGTGACCAATCGACACGGTTGTTTTTAAACTACAAAGATTTTATATTTGAGTCTGGCGCGCTGAACGTTTCTTTTTTATGAAAGCGAATATATGATTTCGTTTGTGAATATTGTTTTTTGTTTTGTAGATGTGTTTCACTATATAGACACAAACATTCCGCTGATGTTCTGAGTTATTTTTAAATACAATCAAACATCTTGTTTTTCTTTCAAAAAGTCAACTAATATTTTCAAACAGTTTCAACCAATAGGAGATAAACTTTTGTTGGCTGTTTGTAAGCGGGCAGGCGAATAGTGTTTTCGATAGTAAGGAGTTTTCTTTTAAGAAATTGACGAAGAGCAAGCATAATGTATCAGACTTTTTGCGAAACAAGTGAGACAATAGAATTCCAATGAATTAGTGCATGAAACTTAACTGTAATTAAGATATCTTGTTTCTAGAATTGAATTCATCTTTTGAAAAACTAGTACGGTATATTTTTACCAGTTGATCACGGATTGATATCAGTTAGAGAACCATTGAAAATCAGGGAATCATCGGCAGTACACACCCATCAACAGGGTTCGAACCGAGGACCTTCCGGTTACAAGGCAACCTAGCTCGTATACCATTCAACCACTGGGACCCAATTCAATGGCCAGCCCATGAACTATAACTTCTACCAATTCGTGATTTAGAGCGACTACCAACCAATGTCATCGGTGGGACATTCATCCTCACACGTGATATCTGGATGGACCTCACTGGTCACGACTTCTCACTAGAACTCCAGAAAACTCCATCCTGTAGCAAGTCACTAGTGAGCATCAGAATAATTTTCTATAGTTGATTTGTAATGATTAGTTTTGTTGTTACGAGTTGATCACGGATTGATATCAGTTAGAGAACCATTGAAAATGAGGGAGTACTGAACAGCCTGCTGTTTCATTCTAAATCTATACCTAGATGTCTCTTCCTAAAAAAGCTCTCTATGACACAAACTGAGTCCTGGGTCACTAACTGGTTGCATTCCTACTTCTCTAACAGAATTCAGTACACCGTGTACAAAGGTAAATCTTCCTCTGCTGTGCTCACTGAAGCTGGTGTCCCCCAAGATGCTGTACTCTCCCCACTTCTTTCTTCTACACTACCATCTTCAAATGACATTAATTTTGTCAAATATGCTGACGACCTGACTGTCAAATGTCAAAGTGACTGCTCTAAACTAAATTGCTTTCTGTCAGAAATCAGCCAGTGGTCCAAGGAAAACGGTCTTACCCTAAACCCCTCCAAATGCCAAACGGTCAATTTCACCTTTAGGCATAAATCCGACCTAAAAAAACTGGTTGGCTCTCACGAGGTGTGCAACATAGATGGCACTGAAATTGAAGCCAAGTCGGAAATTTAATACCTAGGCGTCATTCTATCTGCTGACTTTCCTGGTCGTCTCATATCTTGACGATTTCTAGGAAAATATTCCGTCTTACCTTCTACATCAAGAGGTTAAGACATTCTGGTATAACCCAACCCTTACTCCTACAATTCGTGAATTCTCGCATTCTGCCTATTATTCTCTATTGTTCCCCCTTCGTTTTTCCCGGGCTACTGAAGAAAGACTATACCTTATTACGCAGGTTGTTAAAGGTTGTCAGCAGGGTAAGCAACGTGCCACTTAACCAGCTTGTTAATATTCTGGTTGACAGGCACATGGACTCATGTGAAAAATGGGCCAAATCCATTTTATCTAACTCACACCACCCTCTTCACTCACAACTCTCCCCTTGCATCTCATCAGGTAAAACCAGAAGTCTATATAGAAAACTATATGCTCGCACCAGCAAGTACAAAAACTCAACCATACCCTACTTAGCTCGTGTTCTGTGCGATAAAGAAAGCATTAGGCGTGACACCTATAATTCATTAAATAGTCAGTAGTACAACTGGACCTCGTCTTTCCAACTCATATCATTTATAGGTACAACATTTTCTTTCTTTCTTTTCCTTTTCTCTCTCTCTTTTTTTTTCCGTTATGTGCTGCTTTGTTTCTTTCTTCCGCTTACGCCAGTAAATATGATAACACCTACTTTTCTAACACCTTCAAACACTGTTCAACTTTGGCTTTGCTACCGACATGCCAATATGTTGTTGTCATAATGAACTGAGATTTCCTTAATCTATGTAGAATTCTATTTATTGATAATGTACTAACTGGATGCAATACTGTAGTAAAAATGCTGAGAATTCCATTCTGTATCACATGTACTGTTTTGGAATAAAGCAAATTATTATAATTAATCGGCAGTACGCTAGGGGTTCGAAACCAGGACCATAAGTCCGTTTTTTATTGGAAACGTAAACTGCTTACATAATAGTCTGTTTGAAACAGTCGATAAATCAGGTAGGGTGGAGTTATTTCTTATCAGTTCACTCTACTGGCTAGCTAGGAGTCAGCGGTTATGAATGAACTCTATACTATGAGCTTTAGGAGTCTATCTGGGTAGATTTTTCATCATCATAGTCATAATCAAACGAAATGACCGTTCAGTGTTTACATTTTTTGTATCTGACTAACATAACTCACTGTTCGATAGATGTGTTCTCCAGCTACGCACATCAGTCAGTCTTATATACCATCATTGTCATTTTTGACCAGTCCAAAAGTAAAATGCAGTAACAAGTTATCTTAAAATTCGTAAATCGGACACAGATGTGTACACTTTTTAAAATCCACAGTAGTAATTTGTAAATGAAGGCAAATAGAAAGTATTACTTTAAGATTCTTATAATTCAGGTAGTATTTAAACGAAAAAAATAGTTTCCAGCCATCAAATAGACATTCAACTTATCATTCATTCATTGCGCCTCTGGTGGAACATGAGACTTTTGAAGCTCATTTCCATTGCACTCGATTTTCTACTGTCAACTTCGGCTGGTTCCATGTTTGACCCATAATCTTTCATTTCACTCTCACATTATCTCTTTCATGACATTTCTAAATGCGTAACCTATCGTTTCACATTCAGGCTCCATTAGAACGCCCTACGTGTGATTTTACTCAACAATCTTTTCAGTCTACGTCAACCCCATCTCCGTTTTATTCTGCTTATGTATAAGTAATAAGTTCTCATATAGTTCATTATCACAGTTCTCTTCCTGTTTGCCTATCCGGATATTTGATCTTCAGTGTCAAGCAGACGGAGCTATTGATGACTGTCTTCAGTCAGTTGGAAACGCTTTTCACATTGCAGTCAATTTCTGAACTATACAGACGCAATAACTGGCAATTTCAAGTCTAGTTGCTTACGCTGGGTACTGTAGATCTTCACCGTGATTTTTGAATAATGAACGCCTGTCTGACTTTACTGATCCCCCCCTTAGTCATTCTAGTATTGATATGAAATTGTTAGCACAAAAGTTAGCAACGAAAGTACGACTCAACTTTAACATTTATTTACACATTATGATAGTGTGAAGAGAAAAAGATAAAGTTTTTTACATTTTGCGTACAATTCGTATTACTACAACATATACCACGAAAATAGCCCCTTTTCTACAGATTACCATTATTCCTAATTGACAGATTTATTTCTCTGAATTTATATGCAGTATGGAATATTTTGTTTCTACAAAAAGTTTTATGCTACTTTTCAGCACTTAAGACAAAACAAAATACAGAGAAATATCACGTTTTGGAGTGATATTTTTGCATTTTTTTACTGATTAAATCTTATCTCAGATGTGATGGAATGATGGTGGGTGGTTAAAGGAATAAAATAGCATTATGCGAGATATACTGGTAAAACCACAACACGTTTAGCAAATGAAAAAAGAAAGGGGCTTTACAAACTCGTCACACATTTGTAGCGTGATATATATATATCATCGAACGTTGAGATAAAGACAGTCAGAGTTTATTTACTGGCGAGTTAAACGGTTTCTGGTTAATTTAACCAACTTTCAGCTCTTATCTTTCCACCTACACGAAATAAGATGTAAATTAACGGACTTTCAGGTTTCAAATGTTTCTGCAAGAAAGTTACACTTAGATTCATGTTAAAAATAAAAATTTTATTATCACACTTTCTTTGCAAGTTAGACGACAATAGAGTGAATCCTTTAACGCCTTAAATAAAATCGGAAACGATTCTTAATATAGCGTCTCTAAGATAAGTCATGCTATCGTAAAAAATTGGTGAAAGACT
The DNA here is from genome assembly GCA_944472155.2 of Trichobilharzia szidati. NCBI lineage: Eukaryota > Metazoa > Platyhelminthes > Trematoda > Strigeidida > Schistosomatidae > Trichobilharzia > Trichobilharzia szidati. The sequence continues at coordinate 77,334,980 of OX235273.1, forward strand.
GCAGTGAAAGTGAACGTGTCACTGTTATTCAATATTTGTGATAAAAGCAACGGTGATTTTCATCAGAGCTGATAAAATTTTTGTTGAATAAGACATTCTCAGAATTTGAACTATGGCATACATGTACATATTTATTTTATTCATCTGATGAGGCTTTAAGCTTATTTGTGAGTGAATCCCATACTAAATGCATTTTGATTCTTGAAGTAAACATTTATGAATCCTAAATTATGGTGTTTTGTCGATATTAAACTACAACTTCAATAAAATAAGTGAAATTTTAGAATTACTTGACATCTTGAGTGGAACGAGGGGAACATAGGGCTTCAACAACACACCTTCACTTTGCACTATTTTCTACCGTCCTTTTCAGCTGGGTCCACGATTGATCAAACTCTCTCATCTCTTCCTCAAACGATCTCGACCATGTCACCCTCGCACCAACGACCCACTCGTCGTCTCCCCGTTAGGACTCCACTCAGGGCCTGGCGTGCGATGTCATTTGGCGGCTTCCTCAATGTATGGCCGATCCATCTTAAACTTTCTCCTGCATATTTGTTGAGCGATCGGCTCTTGGTTGGTTTGTTCCTATAATTTCTTGTTGCTATTTCTTTCTGGCTTGTCGGCTGGCCATTTGATCTTCAGTATGGAACGAAGGCAGCTGTGAATGAAAGTCTGCAGCTGGCTGTTGGAAATCCTTTTTGTGACACGCAGTACAAGTTACTGACCTGTATAGAAGAACCGGCTTCACATTGGTGCTGAAAATCCGAATCTTGTGGAAGATTTCCAAACTGGTTTCAGGTTGATGAAGGCGTATCTTGCCTTTCCGATTCTCACTAGCTCTGACATCTTCATCCGTTCCACCGGCCTGTAGTTGAAACGATGTTTCGCAGATAAGTAGAGGAGGCAACCTCTGTTAAAGCGAACCCATTGATGGCGACTAGAGCTGGTTGTTGTTGCGGTTCATTGGTTACCTTCATCACCTCCGTCTTCTCTATGATCACCCGAAGTCTTGTCGTCGCTACAAGCTTCTTCCGCCAGTTTGTTGGTTGGTTTTCTCCTGTAAGTCCTCGAGTTTGTGTGACATAAGACATATATCATCTGCGAAATCCAGATCTTACAGAGTCTTCTCATTGACCGTCTGGCTGAGTTTTCCGTTGTGGATCGCTTGACACTTTGCATTGTCCTATAGCCAGATGTTGGATGAGGTCAATAAAGACTTGGGCACTGCACGCCAAAGTGTTGAACTAGTTTCCAAAATACATCTCGGTCAACACTGTCTACTGAAGACCTTTTCGAAGTCAATGAAGTTGGGGTAGAGATTTAACTGTCATTCTATGCTTTGTTCGATCACGATGCGTAGAGTTGCAAGCATATGTTTAATTGGCTTTTAGAATGCTAGTGCGTATATCTCAAAGACTAAGGGAATTTATCATAAGGAATTGATATTTTCTTCAGATCAAAAAGCATTGCATTGCATGATATACTATAAATTGCTGTTTTACCTGAAGATCTTGGATGAGAAGGAGTATGGGTTATGCAATAAATCACTCTGAGAATTCTATACACCGCGCTTATGTATTGTCCAGAATAAAGCTGTTATTGTTATAATTATTGTTTTTTGAGTGAATTACATATGCTGAAAAATATTTTCTTTGCTTATAATTATTCATTGTCTAACCACTGTTCACCTTGTCTTACCAACAGTGCTATCTCCACATGAAACCAGTGTAACCACATTAATAAGCCTTGTTTATTTATTACATTTCGGTAACATTTCTGGTTCCTGTCTTCAGTACTGTTGGACACACTGATCTATGAACATTGATAGTTATAGGTTTGATAGTAATTATTATCATTATTATTATAGTCCAATTGTTCATGATACATTTCAAAGTATTCTAATCTAGATTAAATGTCATTTTGATACTTACTTTAGTGTAACTGGATCGTAATGTATCCGATAGGCATTATTGACATATTCCATCTTACAAATACCCTGAAAATAGCCTGGAGATCATTTATCCTAGCAGCTGGACGAATGTCAATCAAGATAAGTAATTCAGCCATGATATTATATGTATATACCCTGTTATGAATGAGAAATACTAGTCAAATGAACAATCATTCCTTCACTGACTAAAATATACCCATCGTCTATCAATAATGTATCAATGATGAGGAATACTATCTGCTATTATTATTGTTATTGTTTCCTTTAATTCCTAGAGGAACATAGGGCTTCACCCCAAGTCTCAATTGCATTCAGTTCTCTACTTGAGTCTTCACCTGGCTCCAAGTCTACTCACATGCCTTCATCTCCTCTTCACATGACCTCCTCCAGGTCACCCTTGCACTGACGAGCAACTCGCCGCTTCCCTTTCGGGTTCCACTCGAGCTATGGCTTGTCTAGTGATGTCACTTGATGATTTCCTCAGAGTATGGCCAGCCAATCCATCTCCATTTCTTCCTGCCTATTTGTTTCACAATCGGTTCCTGACGGGTTGGTTCGCTCATCGCCAGAGATCTCTGCTGCTGATCGTTTCTGGCCGGCCATCTGATCTTCAGCTGTAATGAACGAAGGCAGCTGTTAGTGAAGTTCTGTAGTTTGTTTGACATGCTCTTTATGACCCGGCGCCAAGTCTCTGATCCGTATAGTGAGTAGCACTGACTTCACATTGGAGTTGAAAATCCGGATGTTATTTTTGATGCTGAGTGCTGTTGACCTCCACACGGACTTGAGAGTAGTGAAAGCTTGTCTTGCTTTTTTGATTCTTGCTTTGATATCCTCGTTAGTTCCGTCCGCCTGTAGTTGAAATGATGCTTCCCAGATAGGTAGAGGCGGTTGTTTCTATCAGGTTCCTTCCATTTATGCTGATTGTTGTCTGTTGTTGTTGTTCTTGTCCAGGAATCTTCATCAACTCTGTTTTCTCTATGTTCACCTGAACTCCTTTCTGTCTTTGATGCTTCTTCTGCCAACTTGTTGTTTTTCGCTTGTATATCTTCTAGTTTGTGGGAAATCAGACATATATCATCGGCGAAGTCTAGGTCCTCCAAGTTTTTGTGTGAGTCCATTTTATGCCTGTTTCTTCTTTGCCTGCTGTTTGTCGCATTATCCAGCCTACTGCGATCAAGAAAATCATTGGCGATAGAATAAGCTAGAATGAGCATAATTTATTTCATGAGAGAACAGAAATATGAAAGTAGGGCTTTTTGAACGATACGTCAATGAAAATGCTTATTGTGAGCAAATTGTTATTAAATATTCCAAGGAAAATAAATAGAAGGGAAGATTGAAAAGCAACAAGTTTCTATCAGGTTGCCATTTCACAAAAGGTTGTGTCATCCAACCAACTATATGTGACCTGAAATACAATAAGAAAAAGATGTTCTGCAAAGTTTATGAATAAATTTGCAATGGTTAATAATCAATACGCAACATACCCTTTGTATTTTTTGTAGACATTTATTTTAATATGAGAGAAGAAAGCTATTGGATAAAATAGATAGGTATCACCTTTAATCATCAAAAATGAAAACGAAACACATTGTTCAGCGAAGAGTCTGTTTCCGCTGGCGAATCCATTCACCTGGCTGTATAGTTGCAATTGTGTATTTTTATGTACCTATGTTCTCTGAACTGTATGGTTTATTTGCGAAGCTTTCACTGCTCTATTGGGCAACATTTTCAGCGCATACTTCAATTTGAAATGAGCTCTCAGATCTCTTCATGAGTCTATTAGACATCTCCCTTGGTGAACCTGAACGTGATTGGATGTTTCTGCGTGTTTTCACACCCTCTAGGTTATTTGTATTTGTAATGAATGACACTGATTTTTTTAAATTTTTGATTACAGCTAGATTCCACACTGTATTTTCAGTGCAAGTATGGAATTTTCAGCATGGATATCGGTAGCCCAAATTTCGCAGGCCGACCATAGATATCGAGTGTGCGTCGGCAGGGGATCGAACTCCGGACCATGTGCATGGTCGGCGAGCGTTTTAACCGCTATGCTACCAACGCACATCTTAGTATGTAATTAGCAGAATAAATGACTCCTTTATCTTCTCCTATTTGTAACTGATGGTGACACTAATTGAATTATCTTATAATTTTGCTGTAATTATTATTCATTTCTGAATTTGTTATCTATTATTTATTGCTGTTATTAAAAAATAGCTGTTGTTAATTTTGGCTGCATATACTATGTAACTGGTTGTTACCTGTGGAGTAAATGTTAGAAGTAATATTGTTCCTAATGCTAAGAATTTCGTGCTTTATCATTAAACACCTTTTCAAAATAAAGTAAAGCATGTCTTTTTTAATTCAACACAAACCTGAACACTGAAATTTATTATTATCATAATTAACTGACTAGTCACAGACTCCTACTGTCATATTTTGAAAGATTCTGACAGCTTCTTTTGGAGGCTGTATTCTCCGGCTTCTAATTATTCTTCCTTCTGAAGAGTTTATTTTATGGTATTGGCATTATTTTAGATATTACATCTGAATACAATACAGAATTCTAAAAGTAATCTTTAGATAGTTGGAGGCAATCGGAAGGAAGCCTTGGACCTAGGTTTCGTGCTAGTTGGCAATAAACAGTCAGCAGGGGGTATCTGCAGCCTTGAAGGAACTCATGTCACTTCTGAGATTCGAACCCTCGTTGCCTACTGCTGCAGTGGGAGACGTTAAAGCTGAGCTATTCGGGCTCGCCACATTGGTGGCCACATTGCAAACCTGACTGATAGAATTCAGTCTGCACCAAAGAAATGACTGAACACGTCACACTAGTTACTAGTGTCCAATTAAAAGTATTCTTTCGCGTAATAGCTATTTCCTTCATAGAAGTTTCAAGTGAGAATCCATCGACAGTATATCGTATAACTCAACTGAGACAGTACCGCCTAGATAAATGGAGAAAGTGACCTTTTTCAAATTTCTCCCGTTCACACTGACTGGTACTTATCATTGTTGTTTGTAGTAGGGTGTCTCATCACCCCTGTCTTCTCTATGTTCACCTGAATTCCTTGTTTTCGCTGCTTCTTCTGCTGGAGAGGAATTAATCTAGTCCAGTAGTTTAAGTAAGCCATCAACATAGTTTCTGTAATCAACTTGTCAGTCAGTCAATTTTCGGTAGGAATCTTAAGTCAAATACTGTACATACAGTGGCTATTATGACAAATACATGGGGAAATATGTGACTGAAGCGGATCTATAATAGAGAAACGAATGGTAAAAATGTTTTACAAATATCAGACGTTGAAAGTTAAGATTATAATGGATTAAGATTCACTTACACCATTAAAATAAACAATTATTTATCAAAGAGTGAGCTTGAAAATTCTAGAAATCGCTAAATGAATAAAAAAAATAATAAGAATGAAACTAGTCAAAATGATGGTACTGACAAGGATAGAATAAAATGAAAGACTAGTAATCACAGTTAACAAGTTAAAGATATTATCATAGTAGATTCAAATAGATAATCATTTTCCTCTGCATACAGAGATCTGATTTATATACCTTAATTATAGAAGCTGCTGCAATTACATGGATATTTCACGGAAGCACTCTCAAGTGAATCGACAGAAGTTGAAAAAGACATCATTGGAACCTGAATCCGCCATTTTAAAACCTGAAAGTTTTATCTTTTATCTTTGGTGGAATCACTGATATGTTCCTTGGCCCTACTTCCTTTCTCTAAGAGGTTTTGGTTCTCGATGAAATCCACCTAGATGCAGGTATGCTTTTGCCTTATAATAAAGGAATATCATTTTAGCACAGTTTGCCGCTGTCTATGAATGTTGGTGGGCACGTATTTTAATCATGCATCCTGTTAAAAATACTAAAGTAACATGCAGGTTATCAGCATGACGGATTCAGCTAAAATTATTCGTTTTATTCCTTAACGTTCTCGATAGAAAATAGGTCTTCAAGCTACAGTTATGAAGTCTCGGTAGGTTTAAATTTTATGAGTTTGAGTTTCGAGCTTCACGGCCAACCTTTCCTCTTTACAATCATTACAACCGGCTTAGAGAGGTAAAGGGGTGCGTCCACCGGGAATCAAACCCCGGAGCATATACGTGGTTGGCGAACCACAGACGTAACAAAAATTCACAGTTTCATTTAATACTGTTTCATTTTGTGTTTAACTGAATTAAGTCTCCCCATAATATTATTCAAAAGATCTCAAAATACATGAAGAAAATCAATATTCAACGGAAATGGAATCCTCACGAGTTAGTTAGAATGGACTTGATTTATTTTTTTTGTTTGACCATGGACTGCTATCTGTTACAGCACTAGTTAAAACCAGTAGGGAGTACTGGACAGCTGCTTCGTCGTAGCTTGAGACTTAAGCAATATACAACCAAATGGCCTCGGACCTGGGATGATCGTGTTTCAAGGCAAGCTCGCAGAACATTCAGCTACTGAGGCTCAACTTGATGACTTATGAATTCCAGTTTCTACGAATTCGTGATTTCAATCCATATTGAAGCTCAAGGCAAATCAAATCCCAACAAATTAACTCCCGAAAATTGTTCTGATGCTGGCTACATAACGAAGTTGCCCGGAGTTCTAGGCAGAATTTGTGAGCAGCGGGGTCCACCAGGTCAACAGTGAGGACAAATACTTGCCGAAGACACTGACTGATGGTCGTGCTATAATTATGCATTTTTAAATTCATGGGCTTTGAATTACGACTCAGTAACTGGGTGGTCTACAAGTTCGCCCTCTAACCCGAATGAGCTGGGTTCAAACCCTGGTGAGTTCGTAGTGCCGAAGAGCCCCAAACTAGGGCGAGACGGCTATCCAGTTTTTCCTTGTTTGCATATTTCTCTAACAGATATCAATCCAGATCAAACTTGTAAGAAATGGAATTATTGAAATGTGAATAGTTGCGTAAAAGCACATACCACTTGTTTAGGTGTGACTTTGTAAATATTTGTACATATATATATATACATTACTGCTTCTTTCAGTGACTGAAGGCAGTGTGTCATACTGTTAAAAATTTCAGAAAATACCGTGTTTCAACAATACACTGAATGTGGTGCAGTTGGGAGGTCTCTGAAAGTACCACCTAAAAAATATGTGGATTGATAATCAGCGGTAAACACCGATAGTCAGCTCGCTTATACCAACGCTTGAACAGTTGTCTCAGCAAATGACATTGATAAGAAGCTTCAGTTATTGTCCAAGTTTTTATTCTTGTCAGGATGTAATTCTTGATTCTTTCAGTGTTAAATTCTATTATCACCTTTAAAACTGATGTTTTCTTCATAAAAGTTATATGTTAATATAGTTCTGGTTTTCGCATATTCATATCTCATTATCACAGTGAAAAGAGAAAAAAGGCTTAGAAACATGTTATAGTAGCTACCCTAATATCTTAGAATAGAATTTACCTAGCGAAAAACCTTTTTCGGATTGTTCTTACTCTTACAGATTCAAATTCTCAAGTATTGGTTTCGTAGGGATATTGTTTGACTGGTTGGAGGATTTCCGGACTGCTGCTGCAGCAGTACTTCAGCCTACAGGTAAAGAGTCCCAAACTAGGACGAAACAGCCATCCAGTACTCCTAGGTTTCCTAATAATTCTCTAACTGATGCCAGCTCATGGCGAAATCCTTCAACAAATTCAGATTTATAAAAACAGAAATCAACCATGTTTTTAAACAATAATTACTATAGTTAAATAATCTGTTTAGAAATTTTTAGGGTCTTATTTATAAGACTAAGATTACTGCATTTATAAGGATCTTGTTATTCGGCAAGTTGGCAGACAGCAAGTCACCGAAGACAGGACTTCAAGTTAGCATAGATAAGGCAGAAATTATGAGGATAACCAACAAACATCAGTCACTATCAACGGAGGAAATTTGAACGAGTTCACAACTTTCACTTATTTGGGGGTCATTGTTTCAACTACAGGCAGATGGCAAAGATGGGACTGCTAAAGCCAACCAGGGTCGGAAAAGCAAGAAGGACCTTCATCAATCTTAAAAACGTGCGGAGATCCTCTTCACACAGCATTAGAAACAAAATTCGGCTTTACGCGTCACGGAGAACAGTTTCAACAGGCAGCTGCAGACTCCTAATGAACAGCTGCTTTCATCACTAGCTCCATAGTAAAGATCAGATTGTCAGAAAGGTTGAGAAACAAGGGACTTCGGGGACGAACCAAGCTAGAACTATATACCACTGATTGAGTTAGTTAGATGAGTAGCCGGATCCTGCTCACATCAACCAGTAGTGTATGCTACCCAGCCAGATCGAAGTAGTCTAGACAACAGAGGGTTGTTTCGCTCCTTTCGAGTAGAGGTTAACAGTGTTGTACCCAGTGTGAATCAGCCTTGAGAACCAAATCAGCTCAAGCCACGCGATTTCTGCCTAGTTAATTGACTCCGGATACGCAACTGATTAGCTCAGCTGCAAACAAGAAAAACGGCCGTCCGGTGTTTACATCCCTTTGATGTGGCCGGATAGCAAGCACTAATGGTGATGTGAGTTCTGTGCGACTAATCATCCCCGCCAATCAGTAGTTTATCGTTTTGTGCGAATATGCTGCTTTCTTGATTATCACTTCTGGTATCAAGGTGATCACATACTGTGACCCTGAAAACTTGGTTCCCAAAACAAATCATAGTGGAATTTCACCACTCGAGCTGTGTAGATTGCAAATTGCCAATCAATTTGCAAATTACGAATTTGAGCTAACCCAGAACCTGTTGTCTAACAAATATAAAGTAGGAAATGGAGGTGGATCGGAAATACACTGAGAAGATCGTCGCCAGTTACCGTGAGGACCCTCAAGTGGAATCTAGATAAGAACCGACGATATGGGCGTATGTCCGAGACTGACATGGATAGGATCATGTGAAGAGGAGATGAGAGCTGATTGTTGATCGTTGAGCCAGAGAAAGAGGACTACAAAAAACAGAATGAAACTTAGATCTGATGTTGAATCCACCTGTTCCACTCAGAAGTGAAGGGAATAGTAACATAATGGTGAATAGGATTAGCTGACAACCTACAGTGAAAATCTCCTAGCTAATTATTACATTCCATAAAATGTTTTCGTGATCACAGACATACAAATAATAAAAAATAAGCATATAGTAAGGCATGTGATAAATAAGCTTTTTAGTGTAATTACATAATACCGATTATTGTTCAGATATAAAGCTTGAAATTGTTCCCTTCACAAACATAATCCTTTCTAGTACTACTAATAACTTAGACTAAACATATACAATTAATTATTCTGACGTAATATTATCAGAACAATTAATCAAAAGCAATGAAAATAAACACTTTATGATTATTTTTGTAGCTATTTGGTCTGATAAACACAAAAGTGCCACATTTAAATTCAACGTATAAAGTTAGAATAAAGATTAACTAGAAGGATAAAAGTAAATATAAACAATAGTGGAATGTGTTTTATTTCAACTATGTTATATATAAGTGTACAATTCTAAAGTACAGCTTAGTTATGTCTATTACAATAGCTGAATGACGTATTTTAACCCACTGATTGATTATAAAAGAAACACAGAAATACCATACTTGTAGATGTATGGTATTATTTGGATTAGTGATTTTGGAAGCTTTATCTAAGTTTGGTACTTATATCTGACAGTAACACTGAGTTAGATTTATTTAGAAAAAACTTCATTGAATAATCTAGGGGACTCTTTCTGATTCTGTGGGAGATTTTATCACGAAGATACATCAGTTAATGACTGTTAGATGTAATAAAATTTACCCTGAAATTAGTCGTATCCCTGCTAATTTTTTCCACAAAAAGAGTAACTTTATAAGCATAAGCACCTATTAAGACTGTTTCATCTGTTAAAAGATATGAACTTAAGTGAGTCGCTTGAGAAAATCAATTTTATGGGGATTGGAATCTAAAATATATATGTACGAAACACTTACTGTCTGTCTGTTTATTTTGCACCTATGTTCAAGGACCCCAACCAGAAAGATCTACAACTTCCTACGTGGCTTAAACTAACTGTTGTAGATTTGATTGACTGGTGACATGTTTTGGTTTGACTACCACTAGCTATCTTTTCCAGCCTGACCCTATGTCAGCTAACATTGCCAGTCGAGGAAGGCGATGACTAGGCATTCGTAACACATGTCCTAACTATCTGAATCGTTGTAACTTCACAACCACGTCTACTGATTTCCCCTCCTTACCTAGAACTCGACGCCTAACTTCGATACTGCTCACCCTATTATACCACTTCACACGGAAGACAGGGTGCAGGCACCTATGATCAAAGACAGCTAATCTTTTCATGTCTTCCACTCTCAATGTCCAGGTCTTACAGCCGTAAAGGAGGACGGAGAGGACTGCTGAGCAGTACACGCAAGCTTCGGTTGATAGCCAGCGATATCACGTCTACGCAAGAGACGGCGTAAACTGGCATATGCGAAACTAGCCCTCTGTATCCGTGCTGAGATTTCGTCAGAGATCAACCCGCTGGCGTTGGCTGATGCAACTTCCCAAATAAGTGAAGCGGTCAACGTGCTCTACCACTTCCCTCCCTATTTCTAAGCTAGGAGTCAGTGTAGTCCAGTCCTGTAACATTACCTTACATTTCGCGGGAACGAATCGAATGCCAAACATTCGTAGATTGCAGCTCAAGGTGTTCAGAAGACTCTGCATTTTGTCAGCGTCCTCGCCTAGAAGCACTATATCATCTGTATATTCTAAGTCGACGAGATTATTCGCTGGTAGCAGGTCAATCGCTGAGTCTCTGAAGTGACTGATTTGAGGAAGTTTTTCATTCCACAGAAATGATTTACCCAACGAATAAATAGCACTATGTGCAGCGAATGTTTAGAAATGTTAAGATCAATTAAGATATAAGAATGTCGTACGAAATGTTTGGAATTATAGTAACTGATTAGTATGGATATAACAGAATAACCCTGTGCAAGTCACTTTTGTCTAACTCTGAATTTTGAGGTCAAGTCAACTTTAACAATTCGTACAATGATTCCCTTTTATAAATTTGAACAAATAAAGAAGAAACATTGGCGCAGAATAATCTGGATCCATTTTATTTCGTTGGTTCTCATCAGCTGCGTACAACCTGAATTCTTTAATAAAATAAAATAAAAAGTGTACAATTTTAACAAACCTTTGTCCATTAGCAAGTATACTGTCAGAGCGTCATAGTAAAATAAGGTGTTGCGATTTACAGGGTGTCTAAAGTGTTACGACATTAATATATCTTGTTAGAGAGAAGTTTCTTGAAAAAAATTAATTAACAGTTGTGTTGTTGGGGTGGTAACAAAAGAAAATTAGTAATAGTTACGTAATTAGATAAGTGAAGATCAAAAGTTTTTAAAATTTTGGTGCACATGAGGTCAGATGAAAAGTTGATGATGTAATACAGTGAGCAGAACTCAGAAGATCAAGAAAAATTATCTCTTAAGAGAGTCAAGCGAAAAATTAAGGGAGGGGAGTGAAAAGATAAGTTACCAAAATTAGAAAACAAAGAGTTGCTAAGAAGTGAATCACCAGGGTAATTGAAGTCCAACAACGGATTCTTTTTGGACACATAAGTCAGGCTTCAATCGTTTTATTGCTATAGCTTCAGCAAACCTGAGATGACTTGAGGTACTTTATCGGTTAATTTTGTTTTGATGATATTTTATTTAACTTCCATCTTTATTCTATATCAATTGAGGTACTTTGTTTGTGTCCTGTGTCAGTCAGGTGTTTGACGATTGAAGAGCTTAAACAATTCGGTCCCTTTAACCGGAGGCTCCTTGGTACATGTTCTCAGAATCTGACGTAGACCCTCCTCTCTGTTCTTCCAATTAACTGCTCCCGCAGATACATGTGAATTGGTATACACAGTTGGAGGTAACATGTGAGGGGTACTTATCAATCTTTGACTGCACCAGTGAGGAGGTTGTTCGAGATAGAGAGACTAATTATAATGACATATACAGTTCGTGAAATTCAACTGTAATTCCTTAATAATTATCACTTCATCAAATTGCATCTAAAACCACTATATTTAGTCTATAAATGTGTTCTACAAAGTATCCCATATAATAAGCCAATAACTACCTACTTACCACAGAAAGTTATACACAAAAGACAACAGAATGTTTACAACAACACATTGTTTACCCGTGACTGTCATTGCTAAGGCTGTCGAACTGAATGTTGGTTGAGGTAAGTTACATCCGACTCTTAGATATGTTCACTCGACCATTTTCTGGTAAAAATTCAGTCAATCACGAACTAATCCCGAGCTTTTATACTAGCTTTTAGGCTATTTTATGACAAAGAAGGCTTACTGTTGACGTTATAGATCTAAGGGAGGGGAGGGACGTTTTTTGCACATTTTCAGCAAACCACATATAAAAAGTAACTTTGATCCTTTGGATGTATCGTCATTCAGTCCTTCGATCATCGAATCCCAAAATCACAAAATAACAGGCGTTCATCTAATGCCAGAATCATTTATTTCTTCGATATGTCGAGTGCAAACGTCGACAAGTAATTTACTACGATATGCATCTTGTTTAAGTGATCTTTATTTCTTAACAGCGATTTTATTTCCTTTGTCGCATCCCATAATAACTACATCTCCACTTTTCTGCAGACACTCGAAAATCTTTTAATTCCTTCACTGATGCAAACGCCACTGTTTGGAAGGCAGGCTTGGTTTATTGACGTAATGATTTAGATTAAAAAAAGAAACGAATACATGAAAGTAGAAAATAATGCTGAAGTTTACCGACGAAAATATGTTAGTAGCGTCAAACATGCAGTCTATTCCTAACAACTTTAGGAGAATCTGTAATTTGGCGAACAGCCCCAAACTGCAACAATTTCATTCTTAAAGCTATACATTCGCATTTATATATGGATTAGCAAAGGTGATAACAAGTGTATTTCTTGCGTGCATATGTTACAATTTTCACAGCAACTATAAAAATACGGATAGACTAAAGAACAGAATATCTAAAATAAATGTATGAGTGAATTGAGGAACATATGACTAATTCTGAAGAGATATTAAATACTCTAGGAAATGTGGAATACAGAAATGTGAATCTGAAATTAAATACCGAACTTACACAACATTTGATAACTCTTTTTTACAATTTCAGAGCATGAAATATTTCCAAATCACTAACTCATAGTCTGTCCGAACGAACAATATTATTTTCGACTGTTGGTTGATAGGGCCTTTATTGGTTCCAGCTTGAATAACAGAATGACATTAATGTCCGAGCCACAGATAACCAGAGAGTATTGGGCGGCTGCTTTGTCTACGTTTGGGGCTCTTCATCAGTACGCATCCATGACCCTACTGGAGATCGAAGAAGATACCAGTCTGCCTACCATTCAGCCGCCAAGTTTGGATTCAGTGGCCTATGAACTCTAATTTCTGTCAGTTTTAAATAAATAAATATATCACCACAGCCAGTCAGTGTCATCGGTGAGTTTTTTTCTCACTGCTAGCGATTTCTCACTAGAATTCTAGGCAACTTTGTCCTTCACTCAGTATCAGTATCTAGTGAGTGTTAGATAAGCAAATGGATTCCGATTCAGTGGCGAATAGTCTATCGACTCGTCTAGCAATATGAATTGTGCGTCAGTGGCATAGTGGTTAGGACACTGGCCGACCATGCACATGGTCCGGGGTTACATCCCCGGCCGACGCACTTCTTTACCTCGCTAAGCCAGAAATAACGCTGGTGAAGAGGAAAGGTTGGGCATGAGGCTAGCAACCCCATCCTGTAAAATAAGCACTGCTACAGAAACTTCAAGCCACTAGCTTGAGGCCCTATATTCCACTGGGGAACGTGAAGGAAAAAAAAGTAATATTAAGGTCTTGGGTTCAATCCTAGGTTCAGTCGTCCGTGGTGCTTGGAAAAGTTTAAGATTAAAGCGAAACACCTGTTTAGTATCCCATGAATTTTAGTGGTCCTCTAACTTATGTTATTTCCTGATCCAACTTAGAAAATAAACTTTCCTACATTTATCAAATTAAAGGTTGTCATTATCATGTATGAGGTGAATTGAATTTCAACATGTTATATGACTTCTGTCTTAAAATAAAGTTATATTCAAATATAAGGCATCAGAGTGAACGGAATTTCCATGAAAACTTGATGTAAAGGAATGTGAACATTGAACGTTGACTCATTGACCTTGATAGCCATTGGCAGGCAACTCGAAGGCACGAATGGTTCAATCGTGTACAAGTTGGAAGAAGACGAAAGAATACGAATTAAAGTACATATATTTATTGTAAAACATTTGTTTACAAACTTTGTACTAATCTTGATTTCAATTGCCAAACAATACAACTTCTTTCTTAGAACAACTGGTGTTTTTGAGTTAAAGTGAAGAACCAGTTGTAGTAATTATCAGTTTGGAGAGTCTTCGCAAATAATTGGAACTTAGGGTTAAGTTCCTTGACACTTGATGTGAGCTGAATGTAATGAGTGAACGAAGAGAAAAGAAACTGTGACGAGAATGAAGATGAGTAATCATGCTTAATTTACGCTACGAATGATGTCTATTAGGATATTAAGAATAACAAGCTGTTCAGTGAAGAATCAGTACACACACGAAAATGTTGTTTAAACATTACGAAAGTTGGTCATTAACACTAAACAGACACTGAATAGAAAATAATGACACATGGAATCAAAACAAAGCCAGATGAATTGGCTGCATTGGCTTCTTTTGTATAATAATTAGACTACTTATCAACCACAGAATCTATTCATGCTCCTCTGTGTGAATTTATTAGTAGGAAGCGTAGACTAAATGATCCATTGAAATTGACCATCGACAACTTTTCTGTACAAAGAGTAGGTTGATGAAACTTTTATCATTTGTGATAAAAAATGTGACCTAAATAATGTCTTTCAAGTTTTTAATAGCTGCCGTCCAGCCATCAAATTTACAAATGAAGCAAACACCAGACAGACAATCTCCTTTCTGGACTTTCGACTAACAGATTCCAAAGAATCTGCCGCCCTGGATCAGTAGAAAAAGGGATCACTCTTTTGAGGAAGAAACTACTCGAAATTGGCTATCCCTCACGCTTTAAAGGTTTCCACATAAAAGCTCAAAATCAACAAAGAACACCCCATCTCTGTGCCGAAGAATATGCTCTACATGTATGTGGGTTTCAAAGGTCGACATATCAAAGAGAATATCTAACACCCTGAAAAGAAATTTCCCTGCTGCTACATTACGACTGGTATCCTCATTCCACCCATTGTTCTTTACCAACTGTAAAGTTAAACAATCGTCATGCGGAACGACATATATAGGTAGTTGGTAGGTGGTAGGTGGGTGGATCAATAAGGAGCGCTATAAGTGAATGTATATTCAACATTGGTCACTCAGTATGTTACGAGAATTCATTCAAAGTCATCCACAAAGTCAAAAGGAGTCTACGGAAAACGGTAAGCTTCCCATACTTTGCATTTTGGAGGCCTTAGAAATTCGGATTGAAAACCCTGATTTGTGTACACAGAAGAAACTTCTCCATTCCCTCCTTCTGCTTTGGGTATGACTCCAAGTTCAACTATTTTGTCATTTTTATTGTTGTGTACATTTTTCATATGGCATTTTATTAACACATTTTTCTTAACCAACCTTCTATTTACCCTCCTAACCTATTACATAATTTATTCAAGTATTGGTTTGTAGGGATTTGATTGATTGGTAACAGGATTTCATCATGAGCTGACATCGGTTAGATAACCATTGGAAAACCAGCTGGAAATACTAGACAGCTGTTTCGTCAGCCTAGTTTCTGACTCTTCAGCGGTGTGTCGTGAATTGGCAGAAGTTTAAATTCATGGGCCATCGGATCGATTTCCAGTGGCTTAATGGTCTACCAGCTCGCCTTGTAACCAGAAGGTCCTGGGTTCGAACCCTGTCGGTGGGTGTGTACTGATGAAGAGTCCCAAACTAGGGCTGAGGAGACAGCTGTCCAGTGCTCCCAGGTGGTTTTTGCAGTTGTTCTGTAACTGATGTCAGCTCATGATGAAATCCTGTACATAATTTGTTTTGGACGCTTGTCTCCATGTGTTCTTCCACTAACACCCTTTTTTGGAATTCTTTCAAAATACGTAACCCAAGTCAAGAGTTACTCATCTTTAACCCACCCCATCTAGTTACAATTCGAATATTCATCACATTTTTCTGAGACATTTTAATGACGTAAATAACAACCCTCGCTAGTGTTTTTCCTATTCTGACAGACCTGATGTACACACACACACACAGAGAAATAATTATATATAATTATGATTTTGTACAACTAAGTTAACGAATTCGCTGAAAACAGACTCTTCTCTGAACTGTTTGTTCTTGTATTCATAAAAACAAAATTAAGCATAGGGACGTGGGGAATTAGAAAATGTATCATATATCATAATAGTAGTGCCTAGTTCATCATGAAAAACTGTGGGCAGGCAAGTCAGAAGGAAGAAAGATAATATCACTAGCAATAAATCAAAAAAGCTTGTTAATGTCTATATGTATGAACTATTTGACAGAATGTTTGGAAAGGTTTTAGAATAAAGATTAGAAATTTTTCTTAAAAAAAATTTGTGATTAAAGTACATATGACAAAAACAAGACAAAAAAAAGATTGTCAGCCATATGAATTGAAGTCTAGTCTTTAGTTAGAAGATGTCCTAGGCAAATACAATGTCTGAACATGTTCTTTTCGATTACAGAGTACTAGCTGTTAACATAATAATAATGATAAATTTCTTTCTTATCACCTAGAGACAATTTATTTTTCAGAAATCATAATTATTCAGAGAAGCTTATGGTAATGCATTGGTTGTTACTCACTGTGAACGGAACAAATTTGATAGAAGTCACTTCCTTCACTTATCTAGGTAACATCGTCTCACATATGAGGACAAAAAAGTCAGTCAGAATCGGAAATGAAAGGCAGACCTTCATTACTCTGGAAACACGTTGGAAATCTCCTGTACTCAGTATAAGAAACAAAATATGGATTTTCAATACCAATTTTAAGTCAGTTCTAAATTTTTTTGTAGGGATTCTGTTTTTAATTGGTTGGAGGAGTTCATCATGAGCTGAAATCAGTTAGAGAACCATTGGAAAATCAGCTGGGAGTATTGCACAGCTGTTTCGTCCTAGTCTGAGGCTCTTCGGCAGCACGCACCCGTCACAGGAGGTTCGAACCCAGGACTTTGTGGTTACATGGCAGTAACTCATCGAAGATATTGCGATGGCAAAAGTTAGAATTCATTGGTTGGCCATTGGATCGGGTCTCATAGACTGAATGGTCCTCAAGATCGCCATGCAACTAGAAGGTCCTGGGTTCGAGCCGTGATGGTGAGTGTTCACTGATGAAGAGTCCCAAACTGGGCTTATGAAACTGCTGTCCAGTACTCCCAGGTGGTTTTCCGATGGTTCCGTAATTGATGTTAGCTCATGATGAAATCCTCCAACCAGTCAGTTCTAGATTGGTCAGAGACTTGGTGCATCACCAAAAGCATTTCCAACAGCCAGCTGCAAACGTTCATCTACAGCTGCTTTCGCTGGCTCCATATTCGAGACACACTGAGAAAACTGTTTAGTGACATCGCAAGTAAGGCCATCAAGTGGACCTCGAATAGGAAACGAGGAGTTGGTCGTGTGTCCGAGGGTGACATGGAGGAGATCGTGTAAGTAGGAGATGACAGCATATGCGCAATCATGAAACCATCTGAAGGGAACTGAAGAGAAGAGGGCGAAATAGTGATATGCTTCTGAAACCCTACGTTTCGCTAAGAACGAAAGGGAATAGTAATAACTTACAGTCATTCATCAAGTGGCACTGTTAGATTGACGTTCGGAGAAAACGAATATTGCGATTCCACAGTTTCAGCCTTACAATGCTTTACACTACTCTTATGATGAATAAAGTTTAGCTGCAGATATCAATTAAATAAGCACTAAGAAAGATTGCAGTCCCAGATAATAAAATCATGGGAAAATAGTGACAGATGGTCAACAGTAGAATGAAGGCACATATGAATCCATTAACATCACAAAATTATCTTCTACAAATATCGATGGATTTGAGAGATTGAAAGGGAGAAATTTTAGTTTCCCTACTACACCCCGCCTAATTTTTCTGTTTTGTCAGAAACGAAAAAATGTAGCTAAGATCTTCTCAATGGATCCAAATCACCAGCCTAAAGACATTTACAAGTAGAAATCAACAAAGGTGTTCCTGATATCATACCAACAGCAAGGGGAATCTGAAAACACTTAGAATCGTATCATCGAAATCCTATAACAAACACAACACAAAATACTCGGCTGCAATCAGGTTCTCTGAATGCACTCGTTAGAAACAAGAATCTACTGCAGCACAGTTTCATTTTCAAAGGCAAGTCATAACTCATGTGAATATATAAATTTCTTACATTCATAAATAATCCCAACCTAAATATAAATGAAAACAAAACATGTCGTGAAGCGGAGAGTCCCTTTTAAGCATATTCATTAACTTAGAGAACCGTCGAAAACCAGGAATTACTGGACAGCTGTTTCATCCTAGTTTGGGAATCTTCAAAAGTATGCACCAGCCGCTGAGACTCAAACCCTGGAATCTCCGGTCACAAGTCAAGCTCGTAGACCATTCAGCCATTCGTACGGAATCCAATGGACCATGAATTCCGAATTCTGCCAATCCGCGGTTTTAGCATAACCATCAGCCAGTGTCATCGGCGAGTGTTTATTCGCACCTTGAGCTGCAATCTTCGAATGTTTGGCATACGATTCGCCTCTCTCAAATGTAAGATGATGCTACAGGACTGGAATACATCGACTCCTATCTTAAAGATAGGAAGTGAAGTGGTTGGCGGAGCGTGTTGACCACTACACCTATTTGGGAAATCGCATCAGCCAGTGCCAAGGGGTTGATCTCTGACGAAATCTCAGCACAGATACAGAAGGCTCATTTGGCATATGCCAATTTACGCCATCTCCGGCGTAGAAGTGATATCCGGCTATCGACCAATGGGCGTGTGAACTGCTCAGCAGTCCTTTCCGTCCTCTTTCATGGCTGTGAGTGAGACATGGCCATCGAAAGTGGAAGACATGAAAAAGCTGGCTAGCTGTCTTTGATCATAGGTGCCTGTATTCTGACTCCACTGTGAAGTAAAATAATCGGGTGAGCAGTATCGAGATTAGACGTCGAGTGCTAGTCGGAGAGGGGAAATCAATAGACGAGGTTGTGAAGTTGAAACCAGTCAGTTAAGTCAGTCATTTTGTTCGCACCACCGACCGAGTGGACCCTACTGATCACGACTTTTCGCTAGAATTCCAGTCAAATTCTTCCTGTAGCAAGTCTCTAGATAACATCAGAATATTTCTCAGGAGTTAGTTCGTATGGATTTTATTTGTTTGAAGTTTGACCACGGATTGATATCAGTTAGAGAAGTATTTGAAAATAGGGAGTTCTAACGGACTTCAAACCCAAGATCTTCTGGTTTGTGATCTACATGCTTGCCTTGTACCCAGACGGTCATGAATATGAAACCTGTTGGGTGGGTACTGATGAAGAGTCCCAAACTATGAAGAAACGGCTGGCCAATACTCCCTGCTTCATACTGCTTCTTTAACTGAAATCAACTCGTTGTCAAACTTGAACTAATTCAAATCCTTACAGACTAACTCTCGAAAATTCACTAAGATTAATTTATTAAAAATAGATTAATATTATTTCGAGTAAGAATCTCGTAGTTGCGATACTCATTGGATGTTTCATTTAATCACCAATTTTTTTACTAAAAAATTGATCAACAGCCTGTCTGTGTCTACAAAATTCTTGTTTGTCTCACTAACTTATGACTCCTCTGACGTATTATTATTATTATCATTATTATTTTGCATTTGAGCATTGGAAGAGATAATGCCTAGTAAAAAAAAGGGAAAAATAAACTTTCATTATCTTCATTGACTAAAATATTTCCCAGTGGAATCCAGAAGTAAGTTATTTCATAAGTTACTTAGTCTATGAATAAAGCTGGGAAATTTTAAGAAAATAAATCCACTTCTTTTGGAGACTTTTACCCTTAAAGGGTAAATGGTCTCTGAAATGAAGACAGGAATAAGACAAGGCTACCTACTGCCAACGCTGAAATTCCTAATCATGGAAGACTGGATTATGTGGAAGACAATGCATGGGAGGGTAAAGACAGGAATATGATGGACTGACAAGATATCTCTAAGAGATCTAGACTTCATGGAAGATTTTTGTTTAATGTCATGTAAATTCGAAGACTTGCAAGCGGAAACTAACAGATTAGCAGAGGAGGCAGGGGGAGCGAAGATAGAACTTCAAGTCAATGAAAGGCATTTCAATCAGCTCACTGCAGACTTTTATCAACAGTTGCCTTCACTGGCTCTTTAGGGAAAATCAGATGTCCGGTCGGAAAAATTAAGCAACAGGGAACTCTGTGAACGAACTAAAATAGAACCTGTTGTCTAACAAATATGTCGAAGGAAATAGAGATGGATTGGACACACGATGAGGAGATCCTTGACTATCATCACTCACCAGGTCCATCCTCGATTGGAATCCTAATGGGAAACAGTTAGTTGGGTTTGTATTTGAGGATAATATGGAGCAGATCGTGTGTGGAGTGGATGATATCGTACGGGCAAACATGGGGCCAGGTGAAGAACACTCCAGAGTACATGACAAAATGGAGATGTGCCGCTGAAGCCTTATGCTCCACTCAGAACTCAAGGGAACAATAATTTATTAATAATAATCATGAATATGTTATATGAACAGGGAAGAAAAAAGCGTTTTAAAGCTGATGGAACTTCCGACCTTACAGTGTACTTCATTAAAATAACCAAATCAATTAAATAAACAGTGATAAACAATGTGAGCACTTAGCAACCAGTTCTTCTTCCTTTCCAACTTTTCGGGAGTTTACATTTTCACCGTATAAATCTTCATCGGGAATACGTTGTCCCACAATAGTTTGTTTCTCCAGTCTAATGAATATACGCCTGATCAGTAAAATGTAAGCATGGTATGGGAAACAAAAATGACTATCTAGTAAGTTTCAGGAATCTCTAGTTTACTGAATAAAAATTTCTTTGAAATCAGAATAATGTTGATAAACTTAAAAGCTAAATTTACGATTTGATTATTGCTAAAACTAAGCACTAATCTCTTAAAATGGTTTCCATAGATATTGATATTTTCTTTCCTCGCATTTGCGGTAAACTGATGACTGAAAATTAGATTCTGCAATGTGATAACAGCTATCAAACACCTACAGAAATCTTGGTGAACACAGGAAAGACAAAATTAAGTTTTATTTTACGGTTAAAAAATCTCGGCTGATAAAATCTTAAGTAAATTGTCAAAAAGAGTTTTAGCTGAGACGTTTATTATTATTATTATTATTATATACTTTAATTCCTACAGGAACACAGGGTTTCAGCCGTGCGTCTCCATTGCGTTCTGTTCTCTGCTAGAGTCTTCACCTGGCTCCAAGTCTGCCCACACGTTTTCATCTCCTCTTCACATGACCTCCGCCAAGTCACCCTTGCACTGACGACCAACACGCCGCTTCCCTTTCGGGTTCCACTCGAGCGATGGCTTGTCTAGTGATGTCACTTGATGCATTGTTTCCTCAGAGTATGGCCAATCCAATCCATCTCCATTTATTTCTGCCTATTTCTTTCACAATCGGTTCCTGGTTGGTTCGTTCCCAAAGATCCCTGTTGCTGATCTTTTCTGGCCGGTCATCTGATCTTGAGTATTGAGCGAAGACAACTGTTAATGTAGGCCTGTAGTTTGTTTGAGATGCTCTTCATGACGCGCAGTGTAAGTCTCTGATCCGTATAGTAAGTAGCACTGACTTCACATTGGAGTTGAAAATCCGGATCTTATTCTCATTTTCATGCTGAGTGCTGTTGACCTCCACACAGACTTGAGAGTAGTGAAAGCTTGTCTTGCTTTTCCAATTCTTGCTTTGATATCCTCGTCAGTACTGTCTGCCTGTAGTTGAAACGATGCTTCTCAGGTAGGTAAAAGAGGTTGTTTCTTTCGGGTTCCTTCCATTTATGCTGATTGTTGTCAGTTGTTGTTGTTGCTGTTGGTGGTGTTAGCCAGTAATATTCATCACCTCTGTTTTCTCTATGTTCACCTGAAGTCTCCTATCTTTGATGCTTCTTCTGCCAGCTTGTTGCTTTTCGCTTGCATATCTTCCAGTTTGTGGGAAATCAGACATATATCATCGGCGAAGTCCAGATCCCCCAAGTATTTTGTGTGAGTCCATTTTATGCCTGTTTCCTCATTGCCCGCTGTTTGTCGCATTATCCAGTCTACTGCGATCAGGAAAATCATTGGCGATAGTAGGCAGCCTTGTCTTACTCCTGTTCTTACTTCGAAGGGTTCCGTAAGTTTCCCGTTATGGATTACTTGACATGCAGCATTGTCGTACAGCTGTTGGATGAGGTGTATAATTGTCGGTGGCACCCCGTAGTAGCGAAGTAGTTGCCAAATCACCTCTCGATCGACGCTGTCGAAGGCCTTTTCAAAGTCGATGAAGTTGAGATAGAGATGTGACTGCCATTCCAAGCTTTGTTCAATGATGATCCGTAATGTGGCGACCTGATCAATACATGACTTGTTTCTCCTGAATCCAGCCTGTTCCGGTCGAAGGTTTTCATCCAGGCTGGCATGTTTGATTCTCTCCAGGATGATGCGGTTTAGTATTTTGCTTGGGATGGACAGGAGCATAATTCCGCGCCAGTTCTTGCATTGACTTAAGTCTCCTTTCTTTGGTATTTTGAACAATTATCCTTTCTTCCCATCCTCAGGTACTTTGCCTTCTTTCCACACCTTCCCCAGTAGTGGCGTCATCAAGTTCGCTGTTGTCTCTGGGTCCGTTTTCAATGCTTCTGCTGGGATTCCATCTGGTCCTGCTGCTTTTCAAGCTTTTAGCATCTTGATTGCCTTCAGGACTTCTGATTTCGTCGGGGGGTTGGTGTTCACTGGTAGCTCTGTCTCCGTTGTTGGTATTGCTGGGCGCGTTGTAGGTGGTGGTCGATTTAGGAGTCTTTTGAAGTGTTCAGCCCAGTGTTTCCTTTGCTCCACTTCTTTGTTGAGTGACTTTCCATGGTCATCCTTCACCGGCTTCATTTGTGTCAAACGTTTGCCCGATAGGTACCTAGTAGTTTGGTAGAGTGTTGCGAGGTCTCCTTTGCCTGCAGCTTGTTCTGCCTCACTTGCCATGGTTTCATAGTACTTTCTTTTGTCATCTCTAGCACTCTTCTTTACTCTTTTGTTCAGTGTTTTGTAGCTTGCGTTCAAATCCTGTTTTTGTTGCTCCTCGGTGCACTGGAGAATCTTTTGTTTCACCATCCCTCTCTCTTCTATTAGTTTCCAAGTGTCCGTAGTGAGACGTTTAACAAGCATTAAAAGTATCCCTTGAGTTTTGAAAGCTAGTGTTTTAGTTTTTTAAAGGAAATACATATCACCAGTTGAAATAAATATCACAACGATTTGTAATACATAAAGACTTGAAAATAGGCCTGTTATTTTCCTAAACCACTGCTTCTCAAAATGATTATTCTACACATAACAACTTTATGATTTTATCCTTCTAAGATTCGCGGAATGTACACATTTAATAAGAGGGAATAATAAAAAGACGGTTGCAACGAAGAAGTTTTTCTTTTCGAGAAAGTCATCAACTAGGCTGTACATTCGTGTATTCATGATTAATGGGTGGGAAATTTCCAAAATAATTTCCGGTTAAGAGTCAAATTAATAAAATTACAATTAGGAATTAAAATGCCATAATAAACAGAAGGATGGATAAAACTTAGATAGAGTAGCATCATAATTACTGAGAGATTGACATTAAATGTGCAATTGGGGGTTAGAAATGTAGAAATAACAAAAATAGACAGGATGTTTGGATAAAAAATCTAGTGGGATCATAACTAATGTGACGAATAATTGTTAATGTAATTAGGAATTAAATATGTAGAAACAATAAAATGACAAAATAGGCAGGAATTTTGGATATGAAAATATGGTAGTGTAAATAGGAATTAAGAAAAACTTAAAAATAACATGAATAAACCAGAAGTTTGGATGAGAAAGGTAATGGGATAGTCACTTTTAAAAGAATTACCTGTTTATGATGGTCATATCAGGGACAAGGGTTTCTTTTAGATACATAGTGTAGGTCTGAGATTTTGGATGGCTAGTGTCTCTGCTATGTCCAGATGTCTTAATTTTACTCCCTTTGATAGTTTTGGTCGAAACTTGTATATGATTTTGAATGGTTTTTCGAATGGCTCTGAATGTCCAGAGCAGACCAGATGTTCTGTCACTAAGATTTTTAAAAATATAGTCTCATGGTCAGATTTTAAGTAGCTTATAAACATATGGTAATTTTCTCCAATATCTGAAATTTAAACGTTTGTTCACCAACTGAAAATCTAAGAAAATATTCTTTTACTAGATTATTTTGTATTGATAGTAATCCTTACAAGTCTGATTTAGGTGATGACAGCAGTGGATGTTTGCTTGATTATTCCTATAAATGTCAACTGGAAAAATGAACCGGTAAACTATGACACTGATATTAGACGATTAGAGGCAATCGACAGTAAGCCTTGCTTAACCCAGGTTTCGTGCTAGTCTACACTCATCAGGCAGCAAGGCGTAACCGAAACCTTGGAGGGACTGATGTGCCTTCTAAGATTCGAACCCTCGTCACCCACTGCTGCAGTCAGAGATATTACCATCTAATACCAACAATTCAAAATGCACCATGATAGTGAGCCACCTAGAATGATGGTAAGTGTGCACCAAAGATAAGACTAGACACATTACAGTAGTTATTAACTAGTGTCCAATCAAACTCTGACATTTCTAGATGGTTGGATGCAGTCGGCCGGAAGAATTGATTGACGTAGGTCTCGTGCAGGTTGGCACTCGTCCACTGGGCTTGTCTGCGGTCTTGAAAGAACTCATTTCCCTTTTGAAATTCTAACTGACCAAGAGCATCCAGTCTACACCAAACAAAGAACTAGACGCGTGACACTGGTACTGCCTAGTCTCCAATTGAAACACGAAATTTTAAGTTCATCCTTGTCTTTATTATAGTCTGAGAAGAATTTGGTCACTGTGGTAGAATATACTTCTATATGAGATAAGTCTATTTGATATAACACATACATTGATACAGCATTAATGGCTGCATGACATTTTAAGCATAATTTACTGTCCACAACTATATTAATGCATTCATCCATTCTTACAACTTATCTCACTCCTCACTATTCTTATCGAGATTCCTTTACATAACTTTTATACTGTATCACTGTGCATTTTATCAAATAAATGTATCTAATCTCTTTATTCCACCTGTATCAGATGTGTGTATGTGCAAGAACTGTACTTTAATGGAATAACTGTTTGGGAAATCTTTCCTCAACGACATAATTACAACATTAACACTTACTTGAAAATTTCAAGTAACTTCGTAATCATTTTCCTCTTTTAGTTTTGGATGAGTATCATTGTTTAAACGTGTGCTGCCTGCTATCGCCAATGATTTTCCTGAGTGCAGTAGATTGGATAATGCGACAAACAGCAAACATTGAGGAAGCAGGCATAAAATGGACTCACACGAAACCTTGGAGGATCTGGACTTCGCCGATGATATATGTCTGATTTCCCACAAACTGGAAGATATGCAAGCGAAAAGCAACAAGTTGGCAGAGGAAGTATCAAAGAGGACATAGGACTTCAGGTGAACATAGAGAAGACAGAGGTGATTAATATTACTGGCCGACACCACTAACAGAAACAACAATAGCAGACAAAAATCAGCATAAATGGAAGGAATCTGAAAGAAACAACTTCTTTTACCTACCCACACGCGAAGCATCGTTTCAACTACAGGCAGAACTGACGACGATATCAAAGAAAGAATCGGAAAAGCAAGACAAGCTTTCACTACTCTCAAGTCTGTGTGGAGGTCAACAGCACTCAGCATGAAAATGAGAATAAGATCCGGATTTTCAACTCCAATGTGAAGTCAGTGCTACTTACTATACGGATCAGAGACTTACACTGCGCGTCATGAAGAGCATCTCAAACAAACTACAGACCTTCATGAACAGCTGTCTTTGCTCAATACTCAAGATCAGATGGCGGGTCAGAAAAGATCAGCAACAGAGATCTTCGGCAATGAGTGAACCAACCAGGAACCGATTGTTAAACAAATAGGCAGGAAGTAAAGGAGATGGATTGGCCATACTCTTAGGAAACCATCAAATGACATCATTAGACAAGCCCTTGAGTGGAACCCCCAAGGGAAGCGGCGAGTTCGTCGTTAGTGCAAGGGTGACTTAGAGGAGGTCATGTGA
Source organism: Trichobilharzia szidati (assembly GCA_944472155.2). NCBI lineage: Eukaryota > Metazoa > Platyhelminthes > Trematoda > Strigeidida > Schistosomatidae > Trichobilharzia > Trichobilharzia szidati. Next base: position 77,361,454 of record OX235273.1, read on the forward strand.
AGAGGAGATGAAGGCGTCTGGGTAGACTTGGAGCGAGGTGAGGACTCTATCAGAGAACCGAACGCAATGGGGACGCACGGGTGAAGCCCTATGTTCCTCTAGGAATTAAAGGATACGATAATAACAATAATTTGTCTTTGTCTCTGTTTAATTCTCTAATTTTAATGCCTCTCATTGAGGTTTTGTGATAATATTGATAATGTGCTGTTTTATGATGTGATTTTGTTTGAGTGAATGAAGGTGATTCAGACTTTGGATTGTCTGCAGAGATTGTTAAATGCGGAATTACTGTTGGCAGGGTTTCAATCCCACCTTGTTGGGAATAGTCTACGTGATTCTCAGGTAATTTTTACGGTCGACTTTTGGACAACTAATTTTCTTCCACAATACTTGTTTTGTACTCGAGAGACTATTTGATCTGTATATCTGCCTGACGGCATTGTTGAAGTAATTTTGCCTTCTGATATATATTGTGACTGCTGAACAGTACCAAAGATTTTTATTGTAAATCGATGTATTTTCACTACCTTACTACTACGCACAAATGAAGGAAGTTCTGGCCAGCTATAATGTAGGATACAGACATCGGATTCCTGCGCTCAGGCCATAGCTCATATGTTTTGGTCGTTACAAGTAATACAGTTTAAATAAACATGTTATAAGAGAAAAATGTCAGTCGCTAGTCAAATATTACTAATTTCGTTTCTAAGTAAAGTAAATACAGACGGACTCATTTATGTTACTCTGAAAACTATATGGCAATGAAGAGTCATCGTTTTCGTTTTAAAACGACATCTTTAATGTGATATAAGTCTGCTAATACATTTTAGTGATTATGAATAACAGAGTAATCCTGTGTTGCATTGAATGCTCACTTGGAATTAACCAATGTCATCCGTCTAGTTCTAAGAGCTCACGCTGACTTAACTCTAACAGTTTTAGCCTACAAAGTGGTCACCAAACTGGGTGGACTTTGAATTGATAGAGGCAATCAGAAGGAAGTAATGAACCTAGACAGCATTTATCTGCCTATTTAGACACATTGTTTCATTTTTGTAGTGCTCGCTAGCTTACGCTTAAATGGTCAAGACTACTGAACTAGGAATCGACTTTGACGAATGATCAATAATATTTCAAACTAAGTCGTCGTATGATGACCTTTTTTATTGTCAATAGAGGGAGTTGAATAATTAGGATTTCTTCGATTTTAAAATTATAACTAAGTGACTGGTATTCCTCAATGAAATGTGCTTGATCTGAGCACTATTCACAGCTAGATAAACAGTGTGAAAAAGTACTTGTTTTCATCAGTATTCTGTAATTTTCCACTTTACGTGGATACGTTATCAAACTTTTGGTTAGTGAAACGTTCCAACTTATTCTTTGAACTGAATGCTAAATTTAAGTGTTGGTTTGCAGGGATGTGATTGTTTTCAGTATTTCACCATAAAATGACATCGGTTAGAGAACCACTGAACAACCAACGGGGAGTACCTGACAGCGGTTTCGTCCTAGTCTCAGGCTCTTCAAAAGTATGCACCCACTTGGTG